>JAQFYP010000307.1:0-26407 GCA_034694865.1 Bilobella braunerae | reverse complement strand
ACCGGGACTCGAACCCGTGTCCGTCCATGGCTAGAGCTCAAGGCTCTAACCACTTGGCCTACAAGAGTTGGACAAGAGTTATACTTTTTGATAACTATTAAGGTGGTGAGCCAGGAACTTGACATATCCGGATGAAAAGCTTCACCTTAATTTTTTTTAAACACCAGAAAAAAGTTAAAAGTTGAAATAGGAGGTAAGTTTAAATATGTAGTGGTTCGCCACTTAATCGGGAGATCCGAAACTTGTAAAAAGAAATTGACCTACTGGGTCATTAAAGTAATGTGGAAGTTATGAGCGACCCAGTCTATTTCATGCAAATAAATCTAAAATTAGAGTACGATTGAATAACCGATAGCAAAAATTAATCCAACGGAACAAAAGTTTTAAAGTTCTAGTGAAACAATCAATACAAATTAGAACTAAACTGTTTATTTCATGGCCGGAACTCGATAAAGTATTACGATTGTATGTTGTGGCTGGATTTTATTTAGAGTTTGAACCTTTCGCATGTCAATAATTTCGAATCATTATTACAATTATAGTAAAATTTGAGTATTACCAGTGGTTTTGAAATTACGTATAGATATTCTTCAAGCATTCGCAATACGTGCTTAAAATTAAGAAATTCCCTCAATTTAACAAACCGTTGTGCGTTTATTTATGTTGCAAAAGTTGTTAAGTTAACTATAATTAGATTGCTTAGACTTTATAATAAATAAACCAATGTCGGATTTGTGCAATATTGTTTGAAACATTTAAATTACACACAACTTACTATTCTCAAACATCTATACATGTAGCATTTTAACTAGATATTAAAAATTACCCCAGACACACATTTTACAACTCTTCATTTTTACAGTAAATTTGAAGTTAGCGGCAATCCTTTAATAACTGTTAAATTAATCCTCCCAGCCCTTTAAGAAAAATTTTTTGAGATTTAGAAATGTATCATGCGGAAAGTATACATGGTTTGGATTTTTATTTTAAAACGTATTTACACGTTTCACTCATTTTAACTCATACACTTTTCAAGAATATATTCATAAACAAAACAGCGTGATTTGTTTAAAGTTAGAATGATGAACTTACCTTAAATGTTTCTTAGAAGGCTTGTTTAGCGGTTAATAAAAACGTAAATTATGGTAATTCACTATTAAATGCAAGCAAAAAGTTTTCTGGTAATAAATGTTGGACGTTATGCAATGTAGAGACTTTAATAGGTCACAATTTGTTTTATTACAATCAGTATTTGAGGCAAATGCACCGGTCACCGGTAGCATATAAATTATTTTATCATTTACAAATGCCAGTTTTCCTTAAAACCATGCCGTGCCATTTTCGAGCGCAATCCAATCATTGCCTTGGCGTCAAGCTGGTCTTTTGTTAAATTTGGTACAATGTGTGCTTTAAGGGCTTCCCAAACGGAAGAAACAATTGCTGTCAAAAGATCCTTTCCTGTTGTAAAGTCAATTTGTTTCATATACTCGATTATTCCATTTATCGATAGGTTATCTAAAACGTGCTGCTTGAGGGCTCCTTTCATGGATTCAACGCCAATGGCCATAACCAACGCGGGAGTACCGTTGACAACCGTTTGTACCAACTTTGGTATTTTCTAAATCGGAGTGTTTGACACGACAGACTCGGCAAGGCACAATGCTTGTTCGTTACTGGTCTTCATAACAAAGTCTCGATAGCGGCCGGCAACTATAAGTGCTGTAATAAAGTCGAAGTTCTGAAGAGGGGACCCTGCATAAATATGGTCGATTTCAAAATGTCTTAATTTTATGGAAAATCAGTTTATGACTTTTACAACAAATTTAGTCCAGAAATAATACGTTAGGACCCTAACTTAAAGTTGTGCATATGTGGTATATTCAAACAGAGGGGACACCAGAAAGCCTTCCCTTGTGAGAGTTTTTCTTTTCCAATTTTTGCAATTGTTTCCAACGCTGGCTTTCCAAGAGAGTTGTTAATTACATTTTGGCTTGCCAAAATTACCTTAGACACTGTTTCTTTTTCAAATAGCTGTTTATTCCTTAGCAAGGCAGGGTAGTCTTTTAAAAAAAATTGAAGATCGTTGCAACAATTGGATTGATTTGAACGCTTCAAAACTAAGGAAGAACTTCGGCTCCCAGGAAGAACTTTGGATGGCAAGGACTCCGTCCAAAATTTCCTAAAGTAAAGAAATATTTTAAGATAATTAAACCTAAATTCTCGTTGCTTGTCTAAATTTTATAAATGCAAAAACTAACAAAAATTAACCTAATTAATAAAAAGTCTCATATCATGCATAATAGGGAAAACGTTTGTGGCTTACTGGCTTTAACTTAACAAAAGAAAAAGCCGGCGTAGGTGCTTTTGCAATGTGCATAATATTTAAAATTGGTTCGACAGTTACCCTTAAGCGCTTACTTCAGGTTTTAATGTAGCGAACGGAGCTGTATCTAGAATTTCTATCTTTGACACCTTTACAAAAGACAACACATGGTAAGGCTTATAATTTGTAAATTTATGAGGATAACCTATAGCTCCTCTTGAACTGCAGAAGGGAACTTTAAGGAAGGAGCGTTTTAAAGTGAGGTTTTATTGTTGACAAAAGACAACACCGTTAGGGAGACAGCTAGACGTGATACCAAGTTCTTCAACAAGTTCTTGTTAATTTGTAAGATAAACTGAAAAGCTTTTGTGTCTTTTTATACAAAAACTACGACGATTACAATTTAGGAAAAGCATGACGTGAAGTTTTGTAACAAGGAGACCACTTTGTTTCCTCTAAGGAAAGTTACATACAAGTCCGATAAGATTTGCAAGCATAAATTCATGTGATGAGGATTCATATTCTATACATTTTACAGTATATATAGTTTATACCTTGTACTAACTCACAGGCAAAGAACTCTTCAAGAAATGTTTACATACTTTTCAAGGTTTGAAATGGTGTTTGTCTAAGTTTAGCCTATTCTTCACCAGAAGACTCATCATCAAAAGTTTTGCTTGAAAAAAAAAGAAAAAAAAAGTAGTAATGTAGAGAGGGAGTTAAACGGAAAGGTTTAATTTAAAATACAATCAATAATGCACTTTGCGTACCTCTAGAAGCTAAAGCAACTTTTGACTAGACCATTTGCTCCATTACTTGTAAATTCTTGCGACTCCACTGTTCAGCTGTATGGTCAAAACATTTGCTTTTGTCTTTGCAGAATGAGTTAATTTGAATCCTTATTTGTTATTTTTAGATTTCGGCAATATGTTTGGAAAAATCTAATTTAGCTGTTAAAAACGGGCTTGCTTAGTTTACTAACTAGAAATATTGGCAAGGTCACATAACTGTAATATGCAAGGTTTATGGGACACGAAACAATGTAGTGTCATCACCCGGCTTCGAGTGTAAGTCTTCTTAAACTTAGGAAGTGACACTAGAATGGGTTTGGGCACTTAAGGCCAATAACTGTTATTATGTCAAGTTTTGTAATTGCCACCTATTTATTTGTTAGTTGTTTATTCAACAACTTTGCTTTGGAAGCAAGAAAAAGCTTAAACAATGCACAATATTGTCGGGAAGGTGATGTGGCAAATTTCTGAAAAACTATCTTAAGAAATGGAAATTGGCTAAGTCGTTCTAGCGGTTAAGAGCTTCTTTATTAGCTCTCTATTAGCCAGCATAAGAACGGCGGTTGAAATCCCCCAATCAGCCCAAAATCCTTATTATTGGTTTCTCCTGAAAGAAATACCCTGCATTTGACTTTGTGTATGCCCGTATCTCCGTGAACTAGGCATTCACAGAGAGTGGATATAAATATTACCCGATAGGTTTCCCAATAGAGTTGTGATAATCCTTAAAACAACCATCACTTGCATAGAGTCACCTGCGGTTTTCATGCGAAAGCTACGGCCATATCTGATTAAAATGTGTACGCTAAACTAATAAAAAATTCATATAAATTTTGAACAATTTTTAAAAATTAGATAAATAATAAACAAAAAGAATAAATTTGTTTTCTAATTTGTCGATAATTGGTTACAGTACGGTTTTTTGGAAACTATGAGGTTTTCATTAACCCCTCGTATTCAAGTTTGGTTTAAAAAGTTTTCGCGCTGTGAAATTTCCACCTGTGCTAGCTGCGCAGGGTTTTTGGAAGCCTCACAGTTCCTCAAAAACCGTATTCTAACCCGATATTTCTTAAGTGTTGAAATTAACACTGCCTGCATTTTTATGTGTCTATGTTATTAATGTCGGCATTATTACATTGTATATATTTTTGCGATGTCGACAATTTTAATGTTGCCATTATTACGATGTCTACATTTATTACTGTCCACATTATTCTGTCGACATTATTTTGTCTACATAATGGCATGGACAATGGCATGGACTCGTCTGGGGGGTTTGGAACCTTGTCCTAATTTGGGTAGGTGCCGAGATCGAATCCCGGCACCAGCATAGGAAAAAAAGTGGTAGTGTGGTAGTGATGAGTGGATCCCTGGAACGTTGCGGTTATGAAGAGTCGGCTTGGGATGGTATGCATAGGACGCTTTTACGGCCTCTGCCTAAGCATAGGCTCCTCTGTGGTCTACCCACGACCACTGTGCAGCCTTGCCTCTTTCTCCTGAACTTAAAAGGTCAACTCACAGGCAGAGACTGTTCAAATAAAAGTTGCAAGTTCAACTCAAGGGTTTTTGGTGCACTAACTTAACCGTTTGATTTATTCAATAACGAAGAGTCAATTGAAAGGGCATCTAATCTAAGAATCTAATTGTAAGAGCACAAGGAGAGAGATGCTCATCTCTCTCAGCACATTCTTAACCTAAATGCTTTTGTTTAACAATATTTTCAATACCTTCCTTGAAAAAAACACTACTCTATGATAACAAAGTGATGTCCTTGATCTTCCTTTGGGGCATCCTTCGAAGGGACCTCTTTCAAAGGAACCTCTTTCAAGAGAATCTCTTCCGCACAGATTTTGTTCACTTTTTTAGGTTTCTTTGTACATTATATCCAAAGGCACAGGACAGCAATTATTGATATCCAAATTACTCCAAACACGATGAGCATTAAGTTGGTTTTATGACCAAACTCAAATACTTTTAAATCCTTCGCTTCTTCATAGTGGACTTTAGCTGCTTATTCCAAAATTCATTAAGTTCGCCAGCCACAATACTCAAATTGATACGGGGATTCAAGTTTGGTTTCATTTTAGCATGGTTATGCACACATTACGAATGCCTGACCAAGAGCTAGATTTTGTTTGACACATAAGTGTCTTTTGCATTTAAATAATTACTAATTATACTACAATAATCAATCATATTAGTATTCAAAAATTATTCATGAAACAAGCCATAAAAGGCCATTTTTTTTAGATTTTCGTCAAGCATTTGCAATGCGTGCATAACAGTACAAAATTTCCTGAATTTAACATAACACATCCGTATATTTATGTTGCTTGAGTTGCGCAAGTTACTATAATGAAATTGTTTAGATTTTTTTATAGTGAGCTACTGCCGGATTCATGCGATACGTAAACATTTAAAATACAATCAATTTATTATTCGCTAACTTCTATTTCATGTAAGCAATTCCGCTAGATATTTTTGTATGGTTGCAACAAACCCTTGAGTCTTCTTAAAAAAAGGTAATAGCACATAAAGTATCAAAACTTATGTAGTTCATACCGTAACCGTACCATTTTGTACCGTAAATTTCCAACTCCACGCCAGGCACAAATTTTATAACTGTTTTTACGATAAATTTGTGGTTAGCGGCAATTATTTAATAAACGTTCATTTTTACCGTAAATCTCCAAGCTTTTTAACAAAAAAAATGAGAGTTAGAAATGTAGCATGCGGCAAGTGTACATGGCTTTGATTTAAGTTTTAGAAACTAATTTATACGTTTATACTGATTTGATTTTATACTTTTTACAGAATCTATCCTTAAGCAAAGCATAGTGAAATATTCAAAAGTGAAATGAAGAAGAACGTTAAATGTTCTTTTGTTCCAAAGGAGGCTTGTTTAGCGTTTACAAAGAACGTGAAACATGTTACTTTGCTATGAAATGTAAATTAAAACTCGTTTGTAGGAAATGTTGGACGTTATGCAATGTAGTTTTTATTTGGTCATAAAATTCTTTCCATTACCGGAAGTATATGTGGCAGATGCACTGGTCACCGGTTTCGTCTCACGTATTTGGTTTTTTATAAAAACCAAACCTCTCAGAAACCCATTTCGTGCCATTTTCGAGCTTAGCTCTTGCAGAACCATACGATGCCTTGATAGATTCAAATTGGTTTGCTGTCAAATATGGTACAATGTGTTCTTTAAGGGCTTCCCAAATAATTGAAACAACTGCCAAAATTAGATCCTTCCCTTCTATTAAATCAATTTGTTTCATGTACTCGATAACTCCCCTTATCGATAGGTTAGTTAAAACGTGCTGCCTGACTGCGTCTTCCATTGAAGTATAACCAATGGCCAAAACCAACGCGGGAGTACCGCTTACAATTGTTTGTAACAACTTCGGAATTTCTTCAATCCTCGTATTTGCCACTACAGACTCTGTAAGATACAACGCTTGAGAGTTACTGGTTTTCCCCACAAAGTCTCGATAGCGGTCGGCAACAATAAGTGCCATAGACTTTTTAACAACCTCGGGACCAACGGCTGCAAGGAATTCTCCTAATTGTTTTTGGGTACAAGCTTCAGAAACCAATTTTTTGCCCAGTTCTTTAATTGTAGCCAAAGCCGATTTTCCATCAGAGTTTCCAATCACATTTTTACCGGTCGCAATGGTCGCATCCACTGCCTTTGTATAAATTGGCGGGTTATCTACTAGCCAATCCGGGTAGTTGGTTTTAGCGGTTTCAAAAAACTCTGCAACTTCGGACGTTTCAACGTTTCGAAACTCGGGAAGAATTTTGGCACCAGCGAGGAGGCCATCCAACATTTGCTACAAATAAAATATTAAGAGATCGTTAAAAACCATTAAATATAAATTGTGGTCTATTGTCTGAAATTTCTGAATACAAATATTATCAAAAATGGAATTAAGCAAACTATTTTTGCTCGTTTGTTTGTTCAAAAATTACATTAAATTCGGGAAAGGTTTATTCTTTTGTAGTGTTGATTATTCTTCAAAATTTAAAATTTTTTAGCAATTACCTTTAGCTCTTCTTGAACTCCGGATTCTAGTGTTGAAAACGGAACCGTATCTAGTAGTCTTGATGCATTCACAAAGGACAACAGAGCTAGGAACACAGCTAACCACGCTACCAAGTTTTTCAACATTTTAAACTTGCAAGATAACCTGAATAATTTGATGTGTCTATTTATACCAAAAAAGGATGGGTTCGCACAACCGTTATAACAATTCAGAAAAATCATCACAATAACTGTTGTACACAAAGCCGTCTTGGCTCTCAAGAAAATTATATTCCGACAATAATTGCAATTATTATTTTATACGATTCAGTATAAATTCTTTACAAACGCTCACAAAAAATTATACAAATTCATCATACTATTTTGAATTTTTTCTTTGTCAACTTTTTACACTTATGGGCTTGTTTGCAGCTGAATTGCCTTTGTGCATCTACTGAATTTCAAGCTGACCAGTAAAAATTGCAATGGTGTGCAATTTTTTTATAAATTGCTATATTATATTGTATTAATACAATATATATAATATGCATTATGCAATATATTATATTGTTATATTTTTATATTATATATGGTGACATTTATTGCTTGCGAGATTTCTGGGTGGCTGAAATGAATAGTTTTTACCAGGAGTGTATATTCAATATGGCAATGGGTTAGAATTATGCCAGTTATCGCCACAAGACTCATCATCACAATTTTTCGCTTGCAAAAATTTTTATAGAAGGAAACAGAAATGTAATTATTTTAGATCATTAAGTCTTTTAGTTCCATAATTGCGGGAGAGAGTTGCTTATCATTTTGTCAACGTAAAGTTACTCCCACTGCAACGCCCCGTTTTTGCTTACAAATCTCTAAGGCACAAGACGATTTTGTATACTTGTAGCTAAATACTTTAAACACAATTTCGCTGGGAGTTAGAATGTTATGTTTTTGAAAGCAAAAGAATCAGGACCATTTTGCTATAGAAAATTCTTTCACCCAACTTCCATGAAGTCAAGTTGAATTAAATTTTGTATTAGAAAGATAGTATCGTCACAAGCGAAGAAAAATTGTTTTGCTTTTCCTCAAAAATTTGAAAACAAGAGAGTTTGCAAAAAAATTCTATCCCAACTCCCAACTAGAGTTTCATTCAAATGGGAACAACACAAGGCAACTCCTACCCTCACGTCTTCCTAATACATTCTCAAGGGTGTCGAGAAAGCTTGAACAAAACAACTAACATCGAACACTGCATTTAAGTCTAAAGATGCCGACTCATGAATAAAGACAATCGAGCAAATTATGATAAACACCAGGTACATAAGCATTGATACACCAATGATGGGCTTGATGATAGGCGAAGTTGTTGTCCTTAGGACCGCAAAATTGTGTCCAGTTGTCTTTTTGTAATTGACTTGACGATACTTAAAGTATCTATGAGTGTCAAACCTTGGAAATCTTTTACTTGATCATGCTTTAAAAAATACCGTAGCATAGCGCACTTCCGGAGCACGGAGGGCAATGATTGGGCGCAATCTCAAGCCAATCATTGGACATCACTTTACTTTACGCGCAATTCTTTAAAACAGAAGAGGCTACACTTGTAAATTAAAAGTCACTTGATGCCCAATAACTGTTATTTAAGTTTTGCATTTGCTACCTGTTGCTTAAGTCTTCATTAAAAGCAAGAAGGCCGAGAATGTTTGGCCATAAGTAATTTCTAAACTTCCCTTACAGAATAATAGAATTAATTTTGAGCATTTTAGTCACATGTGAGGGAAATTTTTTAATATTGGTTGTGCCTAAGCCGGTAAGTTAAAAGCAAGAAGGTTTGCAGCAAATTTCTCTCTCAACTCCCAACTACTTCATTTAAAGCAGGAAAATAATTGCGATGCATGTTGTTCCCCTCAAATCTCCCTAATGCATTTTCAATTGTGTCGAGTGAGCTGAAACAATGCCCGATATTGTCGACAAGCTGAAGCTGCGAATTACTGTAAGAGTCTCATCAATGAATGTCGTAGAACTATTTAAGTAGACAAATTTATCTTGAGAGAAGTTGGTAGAGTTCTAAAAGTAGTAAGTTGGAAATGTATTAACGATTAATGTTGGTTTTATTGTGTTTGGACAAGCAACGTTTACTAAGCACTAAGTATTGTAGTTGGCGGTTTGGCCTAGTACTTTTAAGCTTCTGCCTTTCTCCACTAGCATGCCTGAGAACGGGGGTTCTAGTTACCCGCTCAGTCACAAAAAAGTCTTTACTATTGGTTTTCCCCTTAAAGGATTTACCATATAAAAACTAGCCAATAGGTTCCCCAATTGCCTTGAGGTAATCCTAAAAACTGCCTTCATTTGCATAGAGTCACTTGCGGTTATCAGGCGGAAGCTACGGCCGTGCCTCATGTCAGGTTGGTGTCCTCGGCCTTTGTGTTTTAGGCCAGTAAGCGGAATGTTTTCTAATGTGGATAGTCTAATGTGCCTAATTGAGGACAACATATCCATGCTAATAAGCTCCTTCCTTACCACATTCCTACTCTCCCTTTTATGTTTACCATCTGCTTTGCGGGAATGTCAAATAATGCTCCTTTAACTTTACTTTGTACTAAATAATGTAAATATTTATTGCTGAAATTGTTGTTAAATGTTAAGATAAAATTTTGAATGCCACATTACCACTTATTAAGTAAACGCAAATGAGCGCTATTTGACATCCCCGCAGAGCCGCTGGTGAACATGTAATGGAGTTGGTAGTGATATGGAATATAATCTTCTTCTGAATTTTCACGATGCTACTCCAAAAACCTTTCTGGATTGTTTCCGTATCCTTGAGCAGCCTAATCACGCAGATACAGGCAGAAACAAGTTGCCAAGTTTTTGTAAATACTCTTTCCTATGACTATTACGCTTAGGTCAGTTGAGGACACAAACGTAGGCACTTTTATAATGTATAATTTTATATTTATGTACAGAAACTTTGTCTTTGTAAGGTAATTTATAGGTTAATACATCAACGATAAATTTAGCCAATGGTTTAAATCATATGCTTATTTAATAAACCGTTGGTTTAAAACCAAAGCATTTAATAGCCATTAAAATCAGAAAACACTAATGCCATTCTTGTTCTAGAATTTTGTTATATTTTAGGAGATTGAACTCACAAGTTGTAGACAAGGCCTGCAAAATTTGGAATCGCCTGAAAGTTGTCCCAAAAGTTACGTAAGATGAATAATTTTTTTTTAAAATTCATGACAGATTTCTATAGCCACACAAATGCGGGAAGTTTAAAAAAATCGAAATTTTGAAAAACTGTGAATGGGGATTTACTCACGATATTTGAGATTACAAATGTTCCCAGTTTTGCAGAATTTCTTTAAATTTCAACAACATACCTTTTCGCGTAGGGTTTATTTTTCATTCACTTGAATTTAGTTTTGGGAGAGTAAAAATTTAGTTAAAAACAACTTATTGTCAATATAAAATGATGAAATAAGTTGAATTTCGAAATTAAGCAAAAGAAAAAATTAAATCATACTCGTTATACTATTATATTATATACAAGACCGTCCTGGAAATAACGTTTTTATAAATTCTGTGTTTTCCTGTCCTAGGACGGGCTGGTATATAATATAATACTTTGAAATTTTGCAAAAGGGAGACCATTGAAAATCTCAAATAATGTGGGTAAATCCCCATAAAAGGTTTTTCAAAATTTCGAAATTTTTAAACTTCCTTCATATGTGTGCACATAACAAATTGCAATTAAATTAAAAAAAAAGCTTCATCATACGTAATCTGTTGGCTAAGTTTCAAGGAATTCCAAATTCTGCGGGCCTTGCCTACTACTTGCCAGTTCACAATCAGTGAAAGTAAAACTGTCAGTATTGACAATTGCTACTCTACCCTTAAGGCAATATACCACACTTTCCATTGAAAATATTATGATTTTGACTCCCAGAAATAGATTATTTGAAACATAAATTCCTTATCGAGTCGGACAAACAAGTTGACAGGGGAACCTAAGGCAAACTAAAATCAAACTAAAAAGATTGACTTTTTGTGGTTTTTCCTTGTGAATTTAATTTAAATGGTCAGAGGATTGTAAAACTCTACCAATTTTTGTTTTGTATTACCATTCCTATTACACTTTTGCTTACCTAAGTCTTGTTTATATGTATTTCAATGGCGGGAGTTTTACTACCCATCCAACCTATGGCTTAATCGGGGACAATGCAGTAACTCCATGCTATACACAACCAATGTCCTCCCGATCGGTGTTGGAGTCGAGTCTTGGATCGTTAACGTTATTGGGGCAGATAATATGGGGCATCGACTCCAAGCCGCTTTAACGTACAATTTTGCATTGTTCCTTTTGAATTCCGTTGGTTGGACTTACGCCACCACGCTGCTATCAATCGACGTATGCAGATTTTCCAAATATTAGTCCAGTTCATTACGTTCATCACTTCTTTCGGAGTTTATTTATTCTGATGGCCCTGAAGCGTAGAAGTTTATCATCCTTCGATGTTTTTGTTTGGGTGATAGAGACCGACAACGTTGACGTTTTTTTTTGTTGAAACTGGGTCTCGAACTCAGGTTGCCAGTGGAAAAGTATTGAGAGCTTATCCACTAGACAAGAAGCCCTCAATTTTGCTTAATATTAAACAAAACAGCGCTATTTTTGTTGCCATAATTACAGATGTGCCATTACATGTTTGGTGCCGGAGATGGAAGTTTAAAAGATTTGTTTTTTGCTTGTTACAAATTTGACATATTTGTTACCAAGCCAAGGTGTGTCAAGTTATCACCTCATTACCTCACCCCTCATCTTTTCAAAAAAGTTTGAGGTGGTGCGGTGGTAACTTGACACTTTGCTATACCTTCACATTAAAGTGAGGTGATAAAAAGAGGCGGGAACTGGACGGTGATAAAAAAAAGTGGTAACTTGACGATGATGAGGTGGTAACTTGACACACCCAAAATTATTAACTATTTAATTATAAAAATTAAATAATTGAATTTTTAATAAATTTTACTTTATTATTATTAATTATGCTGTAATTTCATTAATTAATTTTAAGTAGTTAAAATTAAGTTACATTAATGATTAAAAGACTGAACTTGTGTATACTTTAGGGTATATCATACCAAACTCAAACTAACGATGATTTTTTTTACTTTTTCAGAAAACATACTAAACTTTTGTTCGTTTTATTAAGTAGCGGAAGTGGAGCGAAAGCTAGTTTATGTTTTCGTTTTGTCGGTCCGTCCGCTTGTCCGTCGGTCCGTCCAAGTATAATTTATATCTCAGGAACTTCTCAACATATCTCAAAGCGGTTTTCGGAGATAAGTTTCTTGATATCCAACCCATTTAAGTTGATTTTAGTTTAAGCAAAAGTGACCTCCTTGCGGGTCAAAAGTAAAGGTCAAAGATATCATTATATGACAACATGGAAAATGACTCCTACAAAAGTTGTTCCTCTTGTATAGGGGAACACCATTTGTATGGGGTACTTTTGTTTCTGGTCCCCGAATGACCCCCAAAATGACCCCTTGAGCTCAAAATGACAGGTCAAACATTACTTTTGCATGAAACAAAAAGTTATGATAATTCTGGTAACCCCAAAGACCCAGTTCACCCAAAAATGACCCCTTGATTTCCAAGACAAACCCTTGAGACCCAAAGTTCTGTTTTCCAATCTAATGATTCTAATATTTTTCTAATGCCAAATGCATTCTGACTAGTTGAGCGTTGAGTGCAGTGGTTGCTTCTCTTGGTCTGTAATTAAACTACTCTTTAATTTCTAACGTTTTCCGGCTTTTGCAAAAGTTACAGACTAGTTTTTATAATTGATTTTTGCAAGTTTTGTACACCAGTGACTACGACTACTGCTTCGAAGATCACAGTCGTCAAGGCTTTCTTACCATTTTCGGTATCCATAATCTCAATACCTATTATGCAGTTACTTGAAGGACCTGAAAACAAGCGCAGTTTACCTGACCTCCACCAACTATCAATTGGGAATCCACTACGCTATCAGGAGCACGATTTCGTCTTTCCTTGGACTTTCAACTTTTTTTTTGTCTAATTTCTGGGTTCATCTACCCGCCAACTTTTTTTGCGGAGACAATAACGGACTCACAAATGCCTTTTAAATATTAAGCGCTAGAGGTGGGGATCGACTAGTCCGTAACAAAGTTAAAACCTATGAGAAAAACTTTTGTGAAAACAGATGTCACTAAGTTGATATAGAATTAGATAGATAAAAATAGATGACCATGACACTAAAATGATCATTCCTCTTATAAATGTCTATGGTTATACCATACAACTTTGGCAACATTTGCTTTTTCAAATGTAGATGCTGGGTAGTAGAACACAAACATATACTTTAAGTATTGTTTGAAAAGGCTATTGCAACCCGAATCCAATATTTTATGTGTTGTGAGACGTCACTGTGTACTTTACTACAAATTTTTAATAAACATCAAGTATAAAACGTATTGATTTTAATCGTATGACATTTGCTCTAGGTCAGGAGAAATACATTTATGGAGCCCTTTGGTTTGCTTATACCCAATTTAAATAGTGAGTAAGTTTTTATTTTAATTTTTTTTAAGTTTCTTTGTATAACAATTGCATAAAATCAGCTACAACTTAATAAGAATCTGACTATCCTATTTTTTTTAGATAATTTAGATCTATATTGGATTGTTGTGAGATGTCCGCCATGGCTATACAATAAATTTTTTAAACCCTGACTCAACATTAAATTGTGTAAGATAGATAACTGTTGATTCAACTAATATAACAGTAAACTATTTTAAAAGTTTTTTGTTAGATAATTTTTAAATTATACTGTAAGCTAAATTGAGTCTACATAAACTGGGCTTGTTGACAAATCAAAAACTTGGATTTTGCAAACATCAGGTCCGATAAAATGTCCAGGAAGCTTGAGTTTATTTGAAAATAATTGAAAACAAGTCAAAATTTATCGATCAAAAACACGTTGACCGTACTCATTAAATTGAGGGTTTAAAAAGCTCTAGCTCTAGCACCACATACTGTTCTGGCGACCACTCTTCGGTGAAGTCAGAAACATTTGTCTTACATGAAAAAAAATTCTGCGACATCCTTAAGTTCTGCCGGAGTTACAGGGACAAAAGGGAAATTTTCAAATATACATCAACTCCGTAACTCATCATAGTTAGCGAGAAACCCACCACTGCCAAGCTCAGCTTACGTACAAAAAATGTGACTTTTAAATCCATCTTCTACAATTCTTTTCAATTTTATTTTATTAAAACTTTAAGTGACAAGTGTGAGGACAATTACAACTCTTCTCCTGACACGAATGTACGTAGTCTCAGAAAACAAAGTCATCCCATACATTTCTGCTAAGTACTTTGTCCATTGGTGCAAGAGTTTGGTAGTCACAGGACGTACCCCAAATTGTGTTGGTTGTTTGAACGAGCTCCCTTGGTGTTGCAGAGTAGATCAGTTTTTCGGCTGCAACCGCTGCATCGCCGAAAAGGTGCTTGACGACAGTATTCCAGTCGAGCTGAACAATAGTGACCCCTTGCAGTTGATAGTCGCCAATCTGTAAGTTATTTAATGCACGGGTATTCTTTGCTAACAGTGACTTTCTCAGGAAAATGATGACCAGTGTGTTAGGTACGTAGCGATGGTCGTCAGGGAGTCCAGTGTCCGTACTTCCAAGCGGATAGTCAAGGGAACCTATGACCACGCCATCCAACTTGATTTCTGCCAGAAATTCTATAGTCGGATAGCTAACAGCCGTGCCTCTCTTTGCGACGAACCCTTGACCGCTGTGTCCTTCAAAGCAGTACTTAAACTTCATCCTAGTAAAAAAGAAGGAAATGTGACTTCTTGAAATAATAACAAAACACAACGGCCAACCAGAATTAATATAAGAAGACAAGGCAAAAATTTTGTACATCAAGTGCAGTGAGTTGCAACTGTACCAACTACAAAAAGAAACTTGAACCCCAGGGCTTCGAATTAAAGATACGCGGTAAAGGCAAATTATTGAATATTGAATCATCACGTTAAGATTATGAGTGTTTTTTTTTTAAAATTCATAGATCTTCATCTTACAATCAAGGGTTCCACTAGAAAAACCGCACAATATATTTTAGTTTTTGTGACATAGTATTAAATAAAATAATAACAAACTGGACAATCAACTTTGTTCCCAATCACAAGATAAGTACGAACTCTTATGGCATCATTAAATTAAGCAAAAGGAAAATTACTTCAAAAATGTAAAGCCGTTATAAATTTTTTCATAAATTTTTTTACAAAATAGGAACAAGCCGATGTTGAGTAATTTGTTTTTCAAACCCTAATTTGTGCCGTTTGCCATTGTAAAATAAATGTACTAGTTTGGTATAATAAACTCACACTTTTAACTTGTTCAATGTTTCCGTGACGTGCCGTTCAATTGCTGCAGCCAAATCTCCTACAGGAGCGCCATCGTCGTTAAAATATGTTTTTGTCTCTGTGGATAGCTCTCCCGCTTTCAAAATGTAATTGGCATTGTCTTCTGGCTTGCTTGAATCTAATTTACTCAAATCCGTAGCGGCTTTCAAAGCCTCACATGTTGACGAACCCATAGTGGAAATGTCAAAGAACAAAAAAAAAAAAAAAAAAAAAACTTTCAAAGCCTCAGCTTTTGCCTTAAAAGAAGGTGCAAGGTTTTGCCTTTCAATTTCCGCTTCCTTTATTATGCTTTTGTCTCCGTCATTCGAAATATCTGTCTCATCCAGAATAGTTATGATGTTGATTTTATTCGGTCTATTAGAATTCCAGTCCTGTAGGTCTTTTTCCATCCTATCATAGGGCTTATGTTGTTTAGCCTTAATAATGCCATTAATTCAACGACTTCCATCAGCACTTGGAAGAAGTACGATAGTCACCATTTATTTTCGTCTGCATCGATCCTTGGCAACGGGAAAAGCCGTTGCTCTGTTTCAACCGTACCCCGATAGGATCAAAGACCGTTTTCCTCGGCAGCAATGTGTAGGTATGCTAGTTCAAGCGCTATTAACGTTCCTTCCACCCAGAGCCGAAAGCCTGGAGTAGTACAGCAGTAGTAGTGGGCCCCTTAAATTTTTGGAGTAAGTCATTTGCAACTGTAGTAAGAGTAATTCCGGTCGAGTCGCTTTTATCAGTTGCGGCTGCCTCAGATGCCCCGTTCAATTCTACAATGTCGTCCAACGGTAGTGTTATAGTACCTGACGCGAAGAAGGAGGCGTAGCCCAGGACGAGAAAGAATTTCATTTTGTTTATATTGTTAAGTCAATTACGTTATTATTGAATTTAACACAACACAATTAAGGTATAAGGTACTAAGGTATACTTTTTAATTATTTCAAAGTAGAAAAAGATCTCAATGCAATTTGTCGTTTCCCGAAACCCTTTTATACGGCTTTGGAGAAAATGAATATTTTACCTCTTCTCTTAAAAAATTTGAAAAATTTTCAGCGATTGTCAGAAGGACATGAAAAGCTTCTTATAGTGTTTTGTTAAACATTGGAGTGTGTGGCAGCACCAACGCATGTCCAGCCGGTAAATGGACGACTGTCCTTTTAGTTCCATCCGGTTGCTCATAATCCGTCAAGTATGGCTGGGTTTTCCCAAGATGAAGTGCGGAGCGCTGCGAGAACGTAATCTGGTCAATTTTCCAATGCTTGTCCGGTCTGACTAAAATCAAGTCTTAAGTACTCTAATGCAAAAGAGAAATTTGTAAATAGTGATGTAATCTATAAATAAACACACTAAACAAACTAAAATAGTATAAATAGTGTACGATGAAGTAGAATTTATAAGTTTATCAGTGCTCAATCCCTTACCCACTGAGAGGTAGGACCTTCTTGAATTTCAAAATTTCCAACACAAATTCTGTAACCATTGCATTCGTAAATGTTTCTTGGAAAAAAATAATAAAATACTGTGTCTGTGCACATAAGTGAAGCTATTACGCAAAAGATTTTAAGCATTCTAAGATTGTTTTGCAACTGATTACCAGGCGGAGGCTGCATCGAGGTTAGTTCTGCAGCCACAGTCAGGAGTGCTTCTTACGCACTTATTTGTAAAGTTGAGTGTAAAAAAAATCCTTGCAGAGCCCCTGCAAGTAGGCAGAGCCACTACGGGAATGTTTTGAAGTCATAAACACGTTAGCAACAAATCGAAAAAATTCAAAATTTAAGTCAGAATTTTAGTCTCCTGGCATTTAGGTTCTTTAAGTCCTGATCTTCCATAACTCAACTGTTGTTAGAACTGCCAAGCAACGGGCCACTTGGCTACAACACCACATTTAAAGTAAAAGTAACGGTCCACTTTATAGCCGAAGAAAATAATAAAATTTTTGATAAAATCAGGGAGGTACAATCGGTAATCGCGGAGGGATATCCTAGGAAATTGAAACTGTTTTTATGGGAGTGACCGAAATATGTCATTTTAGCGCTTGCTTGGCGTGAGTCCCACTATCCTAATCCGTAGGGAGTAAGCTTACTCTTACGAACATACATACATACATGTATGCAAATGAGAATCGCTTTCTGAATTCTCACAAGGATATTGGGAAACCAATCGAGAAGATTAAGATTCTATATCCTTTGCCCGTGTAATTTCTAATCACAGAGACATGGACATACAAAATCAGAGGCAATGCAATTTCTTAAGGTAGAAACCAATAGCAAAGACTTATTTATAGCTGATCAGAGGAATTGAACTCCCGATCTTGGGCTGGCTTGTGAATTGAGGCTGAATCTCATAACCACTAGAACAACTCGGCCAACGTTATGAGATCAATAGTTAAAAATGCAGACCAAATTATAAAAATATTTTATAAAATGACATTGAAACTTCATTTTTCATGTTTAAAATCCAAAAGGATTCTCAAAAATCTCAAAAATTTTATATAGTATCGTTCCACTTTAGGGGCGAATGAAGGTGGCGACTTATCCCAACTTATGGAATGCCATCTTGATCAAGTGTTCAAATAAATATTGTTTGTACAAAAAAGTAGAGGAACTGAACGAGGTCAATCACATGGTTAACTACACTACGGTTAAAGTCAGAGTGCATTTATAGCATGATTATTCATCAAATTAAACTAATATTGTAGAACACTGCATAGGTAAATACTTATGTATATAATATGTGCCCTCCATTAAAAGATTCATACTGTTCATTGCTCGCAAATCAAAATTAGATACCTTGGGTACTTTGTCAAGACAAAATGCAAATGCAAATCAAACAAGCCAAACTTTGATTTTAAATCCCATAATTTGAAACATGTATTTGCTTATATAGTTGAGTTTGAGCGCAAAATTTTCACTACTTTAAATATTGCAATTGCTATAAAAACGGTTGTTAGTCACGCTTGCGAAAATTTTGCCCATTGATAGCTTGACAACCTAATTACTGAATATGGTGCCAGTTCGCTGGAGGCGCAATTTTAGTTGTTTATTGGCCGCTTTTCATGAAAAGAATCATTCTCCAAGGCAAATATGACAGGAGCTCATATTTATTTGAATTTGAGAAACAATTAGACTATTAGCAATGCTATCTACAGAATCATATTATCTGTAGAATTGTATACTAATTACAATTTAGGTCGGCTTTATCACTATAATAAATATTTTAAAATCAAGTAACTAACGGCTAAGGCTTATCACTCTAAGCATTATTACTAAATCTAAGATTAAGGACATTTATACAATAATTTAGATAGGAGCAGGCAATAGTTCCGAAAAAATTAGTTTAAAAAAAATTGGTTCTAAGAAAGTAATAATTCCGAACAAGTAATTGTTCTAAAAAGATAGTTCAAAAAAAAGTTTTTACAATACAATACAGAACGGAAATTTAAATTATGATGATGTTATTATGTTTACATAATAGATACATGAAATGCTTTCCCGAATGGAATATCAAAGAAATTGTGATATTTAAACCCGTAAATCAAATCTATGTCAATATATTATCTTAAATTAATTAGCATAGAAAATGTGAAACTATTTTTGCAGGTATTACACTAGCATTGCACTCAAATCATACACCTTTTCGTGTGGCATAAATTGTCAATATAATTTTAACAAAAAACTAGAACTAGTAGTGAAATTGATACTGAGGATTAGCCAAATAAACACACAACTAAAATCCTGCAGCTAATTGAAAGATAGCCTGCGTTTAGAATTAATAATAAAGGAACGTTATTTAATATTCCAGCATTGCGGCTGGTCAACATGTAAGGGAGAAGGTAGGGATAAGGAAAGAAATGCCCATTACCATAGTACGCAAATGAGGGTCGAAAATATACACACAACAATAATGGTAAACCTTTGGTTCCACATCCGCTCTAATTGTATGCCAATTGTATCCTTGTATGTAATCACGGAGATATTACCAGGACAGGAGCAAGTTAATTCCTTCATTGCAAGACATTAGTAAAGACTTTTTTGGGGCGAATCAAGCAATTGAACTCACGTTTTCGGGCTGGCTCGCGGAGAAAGAAAAAAGTTCTTAACCACTAGGCCAAACTCGGCCGACTTGTTTAACATTAGTACAAAGGGATACTTCTACATGCTAGTCTATAATCATTAAATTAGGGTACAATGTTTTCATACTTTCTTCACTAACATATACTCATGTACTTTATAAAAAAAATTCTGTGTTGTCATAAGTGAACGTTTTACATTTTTCAAAACGAGAGGCAGCTGGATTTTTGATGTGAACACTTAAAAAAGATCTGAGCCTTGTCTTCGACAAGTTTACATAGAACAACAGTTTGATTATTCTCGGTAGTTTCCGGCTGCGGACGTTTGGACAGATAGAACTGCAAGACATCATTTGGACTTGATCCGTATATTGCACTTACAGTGAGCAAGGATGAAACTGGATTGTATCGCTTGCTGTTTGAATTAATTAATATTTTTTTTAATAATAGAACTAATGATCATAAACGAAATAATATAAACTTCAAAAAAAATTTCTTTAAAAATAAAAAAAATCTAATTGTCACTTTTCCAAATATCAGGTCTCTTGGAGCTAGCCCCTCAGCCCCTGAAGACATTTTTAGTTAAATATTGATTTTTAACCTAACCTTGATTAAATATTTACTTAAATGAAGTAAATTTTTGTTTTTGGTTATTTTCATAAATTCTTTTGGGGCTGAGGGGGAAACTTCGAGGGATTTGAGGAGCTAACTTCTTCACCACTAACAAGGACACCGCGTGTCGCGATTCCTTCAGATTGAGCTGAAACTTGGTATAAGTGTTAAGCCAGTCATAAAAGTAATTCTCATTTATTTTGCCATGGCCATTAAATTCAAAATTTTGTCGAAAAAACGCTTTTGAGATGACTGGCTTCGGAAATACTTATGGGATTTAACATGTAATATTTGAGAATATACGTTGTCCCCCTCTGGAAAATGTCGTGAACACGGAAATTTGGACGTATATATGCATATATATGACCACGCACTTGGATTAATTCATTTAAATTCAAATAAAGGTCACGATTCACTTTTTGAGATCTTAGAAAGGGGGGACCACGTAAAATTTCTAATATTACGTCTTAAATCCCATAGGGACCATCTCAAAAAATGACTGGATTAACACGTTTACCAAGTTTCAGTTTAATCAGAAGGAATCACGACGAGCGGTGTGCTTGTCAGATACCTCTTTAAATCCAAATCAGAATTTTGAGTTTTACACGATGTACAACCTGGTTTTGATGTAAGTAATCTTTTCCTTGTATATGTTGAATTTTGATTTCATTTGAATTTTTGACGTACACAATGAAACTTTTAAATATGCGCGTTAATATTATACCAGTTAAATTTTTTATATAAAAATTTTGATATCAATTGAGTTTTTGACATGCATTGCAATTTGGAAATTAATTAGTGTTTTTAATATGCAAATAGAAATTCTCATGTGTTCCAAGTTGTCCAAATATATCTCAATATTTATACATAGATTCAATGAGTATGTCAAAAAATGATATTGAAATTTTGATATATTTATTATTATTTCCATGTTCATGTCAAAAATTTGTATGCATCAAAATTTTGATGTACATCATGTTACACGATTACATACTTTACACAAAAAAAAAAAAGACGTGACAAACAACTTACGTATGTATTGGTTAAAACACGTTTTTTTATAACTTAGAAAATCTGACTGTATGTACAAAATTTAATTGGTTACAAATTACAAATTGAACTATTGACAAATAGTAAAATAATTTTCATCAAATTTAACTAATATATGGATTTTGCTAATAAATTAATAAAAAAAGAAGTGGAAATTGGTTATAAAACAGTAAAAAAAACTTACAAAAACTTTCCTAAATATTTAAAACCAAAAATCAGTCGAGATATCGAAAAAAAGATTGAGAGTATTTCTCTTTTGCGATGTGCACTAATTATAGACAAGATTAAAAAGGTGCACCACGTCGTGAAATTTAAAAATTAACTAAATCCCATACAGATTTCCGTTGTTTTTTAATTTTTCGAAACTTATGATCATGAAAAAAATGATAATAATCAAAAGTTTTACGTTTACGAAGTTTCAGCTTAATCTGAAGAAATTGGTACGCGCGGTGTACTTGTTTGAAGCTCGAGTGATTGAACTATTTGTAGGACGTTAGTAAATGGAATGTTCAAACTAATTAATATAACGAGCAATTGAAACCAATTTATATTGTTTTAAGTTTTCTCTTAAACAATTCACTTCAAGAATCAATTATTGCTAGACTGGTTGACTATAACTTCACCTCACTTCCATAAAACTTAATAAAAGTTTGCAATATGTAAACATCACAACATCAACCCAAATGAACAATTATGAAATAAAATTAAGTTAAGAGTTATGACTATTTTACGGAAAATAAAATATATAAAAGTTTCGTTTAAGAAAAAGGTTTACGCTTCGTTGCCTGCGGTAGAAACGCAAAATACTTAAATCGGCGTTACTTCGGATCAAATGTTTTTTTGGGGTTTCACTTTAGTTTATATTTATTGTCTACCTTGTTTTACCTTGTTAATGTTACGGCAACACTCCACTTAAACTTTTTGTCCTCCTTTAAGTAAGCATGTATGAAAGCGTTGTTAATAGTTGGTGGTACAATAAAAGGAATCTGAATAAATTTTAAGAATTAGCAGATTTTTCTACACTTGTACAATTTGCAAAGTCCAACATTTACTTGAATATAATGCAGCAAGAAAGTATCCGGAAAGCCTGAAACGGTCTCATAAGCTATGCTTTGGAAATATTGAACAACGGATGGGTCTGCAATGTTGGATATGAAGACCCCGAATATTGCAGACGCTGTTAAAATGTTGGTTGTTGCCAGCTCCAAAATCAGTCGACTGCACGAGCTGTATTATAAAGTAAACTTTACAAAAAGTATTTGAAATTCAAATTACTCAGACAGTCAATTTCTAAATAAGTAGAATCGTTACCTGGTTTCAATATTTGCGTCATACGAAGTGATCGACAGCTCTCCGCTTGTCCCAAGCTTATGAATAGTAATACGCTGGAAATCATTTATACTTGTATTAATAACGAGCCAGCATAAAAGTATTTGGCATTAGATTAATTATGCAAATTACTAGATAAGATCACAGAAGTCAATTTAAACAAATACACTAAAACATCTTAACAATAGAAGAAACTAAACGTCCAAGCCCAAAGGCTGAAGTTAGTTGTGAAAATGTTTTAATGCAAACAAACCGAGGACCATCAGATATTGTATTATGGTATTACTTCAAACTCCATATATTGAAATGCCGCAAGTTCCTGGCTATCTGTTTCTACTTCACGGACAAGTTTGTTTGATGGATTATTTGGGTTAATATGAGTGCCAGCTCTAAACAAATTATTAGAATCCAACACCAGGCCATGCTTGTGTTTGCTTACACTGAAGGATTTATAAAGACAAATCTAGGTTATGTTCTGGAATTGGCGGACCGTCGTTCATACCCTTGAGCTTATGCTTAGAGCTGAATGAGTTATAATGCCGTAGTTCGTAGCATACACAATTGGCTTACGTAAATTTTACTGGATGGCCTTTGATAATATGCGCAATATACGTCGCGTTATGAATATATTTTATGACAAAATCTTTTTCTTCAACCATTCCGAACTGATGTATATAAACTTCGCCAATTCCTCGTAGCTCCAAATGGCCGGGCTATTAAAAATTAAATCGGTAAAGTATATTACAAATATATTGGAATTATGATAACTTTACCTGCAAAGCTGGTACAATTACAATATTTTGAGTTGGGCTTAACGTTCGATTGTTTCTACTACTTTGTACCAAACTAACATTTGAAGTTGTTAGAAACTCTAAATTGCTTTTTGCCGCCAGTGTAATTCCTGTTGTAGGCAAGAGTTTGTCAGGCATTGTGCTTGACCCATTAATTTCTGGAACACTCTGTGCCACGGATGATTGCAGTGGTAAATTTTCTGGAGCTTTTAACATGGATTCTGCATGACAACGGTTGGAATTGGGTACCTCGGCATCTTTTGTCCGATTAACTGCATTAAATTCCACTGCACTTGAGCTTGAAGCATGCTGTTGCTGATATTCTGCTTCTTGTTGAAATTTAGAGCGTAATACTCGTTTAACACTTGCAATTGCCATTTCCAGTTGAATTTTCTATACAAAACACTTTTATGAAACGGCAAAATTACTTTTCAAACGCTCAACAAATACTTACTTCAACTGGTGCCAAATCAAGCTGAAACATTTCGCCTTTCCATAAACAATATTTAACACCTACGGTATTTTCGTCCATTTTATCCGCTTGTGGTATTTTGGAAAGTAGAAGCAAGTAATTGCTATTAGTTGTATCGTGGAAAAATTTAGTGCGAAGTCCGGTATTGTCTAGACTAAATCAATAAATACAACTGGTATTGAGTACTACTAAATAAGTGATTAATTTAATTTTTGCTTCTAGAAGCTGTTAAATATACATATGTTTCTTACAAACCCATACAGTTTATTACTTTTTTTATACCTTAACGACTAAGCTTGCTATTATTATTGTTATTTTAGGTTTATAAACAGATTCAAGTAGACGTATACGGCTTTCTGCAAGTCATGGTAAAAAGAGCCCCTGGCGTGCATCAGTCTGTTCACTCACTCCATTATTGCTGACTTCAGATTTGGGCATAAATTGGAATTTTAAAATCATATTTTTTATTTTCAAAATGTTTCAACACCTTTAGAAACGATTAACAATGACAGGGAGGTATGTGAGTTGTATCACATTCAAATGGCTGTGTTGAACCGGCTAGATCCGTTTACACCAAAGCTGCTTATCAGTATCATGTCATGATACTTCATAAACAACTTATTAATTATAATCACACACCCGATCGTTGAACATACCACTTGTTCAATAATTGCTAACAACCTGGAAGTTGACAACGCCATTAGCTATCGTTAACGACCAAATTCGGCCTCAATCTTGAATCTCCTTATGTTAATCATTTAGACGTTACATGATTTTTTGAACAACTTAATAGTGAAGGTCTTTCTCATGCGTTAAGCTCCACGTAATATACCATGCTACTTACTGGTTGTTAATAACAATGGTCTTTGTCGCCATTTTGATAACTCCTAGTAAATGACTTAGTATCAATTTATTCATTTTAGTAATCACGTGACGTCTGTTAGCTCTTATTCTCATCCAAATCTATTGAATTAACGGTAAATTGGTTTACGATTATTCTAAAGAGAGGTATATAATATTTTAAGCTAAAACTCTTGATCTTCTGCCTAATTAGTTATGTTAAACGGAGGACAAATGTTAGTGGGGTTTCAAACTACAATTAGTTGGTGGTGTAGGCCTAGTGGTTTAGAGCTTCTGTCTCCCCCTATAGGCAAGCCTGAAAACGGAGGTCAGCCACAAACAAGTTTTCCACTGTTGGCTTAAGGAATTACCTTGCCTCTGACCTTGTGCATGCTCGTAATTCCGTGAATAGGTATACAAAGACAGGGGATACGGAAAATAGCCGATTAATTTCCCAATAGCCTTGAGGTAATCCAAACGACAGCCCTCATTTGCATACAGTCACCTGCGGATAAAGCCACGGCGGAACCTAAGGTCATGTTGTTATCCTCGCACTTTGGCTGTTTGTCCCATAAAAACGCCAAATTTTACGGATATTCTGTTGTGCCTGGCGGATGACAACATCTATTCTAATAAGCTTCTTCCCCAACATATTCCTACCTTTTATATATCAAAGCAACATCATGACTTTAATGGAAAATAGGCAATTTTGTTAACATTCACGCAAGCTGGAAGAAACTCATTACCATAATTATTGTCATGAAGCGGAAACAACATACTTACAATTTACAGGCAATAACAATTTGTAACGTGTAGCTATTTTTCAAGCCTAGTCGACAAATTGCATACGAATGTGCTATCACTCTCGCAGAAATCAGAATTTGGACACTTGAACAATTGGAAATAGAGAAAAATCAAGCTATTTCTGCAGTTAAAAGTCAAATTACTAAACTAACTGATGAGTTTAGAAGGAAAAATACTCTCATCCACGGCATCCACGACTCTACCATTAAAAACTCACTTGTTGCCGCAAATAAATTTTTAGATCACCGCAATATACAAGCCCCAGCCCATGAAGCGTTTCGGCTTGTCAAATTTTGCGCAAATACTAATAAACCAAGACCAATCAAAGTTTGTTTCCAATCTCTCGGCACCCATAATCAAGCTTTGAATCTCTTGAGAAAACTCAAAGGAGCACCATACTCAGTAACTGAAGCTCCCACAACCGAACCTAGAACAGAACGTTAGAAGCGACGACAAAGTAAATTTTTGGAAGAAAAACAGGAGATCCAAAATTCAGACTGCAACTCGCAAGGTGACAATCATCGTCCTGACGTTCCACTTCAAAGATGGGATGATACGGAAGCAAGTAATAGGACCTAAAAAAAGGAGCTAAAATAAAGGGCCTAAAATAAAGGGCCTAACAAGTAAAAGGAGCTAAAGCGAAAAAGGGCCTAAAATAAAGGGCGTAAAGTAAAAGGACCTAAAATCTTTAAAATAATTAAAAAAGCATTAATTATTAACGGTAATCGTAATTAACTAAGAATTTATTACAAAAAAAGTAGAATTACTTTTTTTATAAGAATATTAATGCATAATTTTAAGTTAATTATTATATTTTAAGTGAGAATTGTGTAGTTTCTAATTCATTACT
>JAQFYP010000306.1:0-26418 GCA_034694865.1 Bilobella braunerae | reverse complement strand
CAAACTAACATTTCGAGGTCAAAGCCAACTTTTGCAAGGAACGATATATGTCATGTGTATTGAATCACCCTAGCCGTATATTGTTTTCGCGAAGCGAAAACTACGGCTAGTTTTAGTTAATTTTGTTAATAAACAAAATGTTTAACTTTTAAACAAAACAGGAAGAGCCAAACAGGGAAATGAACGTGATATGATAGTGCGAATAGTTTAGTGATCAAAACTAAAGCAAAATTTTCTAACATATAGAGAAACTTTTGCAGCATTTTCGCGAAGTTTGTCCAAATAAAGTATTCACGTAAAATTCTTAAACCAAAACCGTTACATCAAAAACAGGGAGCCATTTGTCCAGTACGTTCAAATCAAGTCTTGGGTTTAGGTTAGAGAGAATTTTGACCTTTGACCTCAAAATGCAATAGTTCTAAAACAGTATTATTGTACTGTTCAAACAGAACATTGTAATTCAAAAACAATCCCCTACAACGCAGTAATTTTTCTGTTAAAATAGGTTTCAATTATTTATTCAAGAGACTCAATAAGTAGAGCTTTCTCAAATAACAAAAGACACTCAATTTTAGCCAAACTCACGTTAAGCTTTGTTAATGCAACTGTCTCCTTTTCAAAAAGTTTTTCAAAAACAAACTTTGTTTCTTCAATTCCAAGTTACTATGCAATCAGAAATTGGACAGACAAACGAGGAAATTTACGTTGACAATTAAGTAGACAATTTACTTTTAAACCCATAATTTTGAGAGGCAAAAAATTATTTTTTCCATTCAGACGCTATTTTGATATATCTTTTGTTACTATTCATACTAACTGTTGGAATTTTGCAATCAAGAAAACTGGAGAAGCAAAAAATTCCTCTCTGTTACAAATTTCTAAAAAAAAATATCATTCAAAATTGAGTAATATCAGTAATTCCACATTTAATGTTTTTTTTTAATTGAACAAATAATGTTTCAGATTTACACGTTCAAATTAAACAAGTAATTTGTTAATGCCTTGAACTTTTTTTTCCAATGTAGAAAATTGATATTTCATCCAGAAAAACTGCGTACAATATTTAGCCTATGAAAGTTTCATAATGATTTGGAAGTGCAATTGCACCTTCACTAATTTTCTGAATAATTTAATTAGAAATTAACTAATTGATTTCTTCATTTTATCACTAATTCCTGTTCTGATTTTTAAATTGTAGAAAATCATTTAGAAAGCATTTGCCATTTGGCATGATCTAATTGAATTATTCAAGTAAGTGAAAGTAAGGCAGTCTTCCTTACATTTTTTTCTGTACGTGAGGTTTTTGACAACTTTGTTTCTTTTGAATAATATGAATACAAAAAAAAAGTAACTTTCTCTTATAAATAATAATAAAAGACTCGTGGATCTCACATACCTCAAACATGACACAAAATTTTTACAACGGTTCCTTAATCCCCGAATACAAACAAAACTTCCACAAACTTTTACGCTAAAAGTTTAAAATAGAATTAGGGCCACAATTAAAACTTTGGGAAAAATGGTGAGAGGCGTATGCTTTCTAATTGGAGAAAGTATTCTATTTATGCGTCGCAAATGAAAAAAAGTTATTCTACACAAAAAATTGTAGACAAAAATTTGACCTTGTATCACATAATTTGACTTCCTTTTATAGAACAAAATTTAAAAAAAATGCTTGAAATCTGGTTGTTTGTAACTAATTGCTCTTTTATAAATAAATTTGTTAAATGAAATTTACTAAATTTTCAAATATAATTATTATTATATATTATTATTATTCAAATTTAAATAAATTACAAAATCTCACTTGATGTGATTGAAGAGAATGCTGAGCCTGTTTTTTTAACAGATTGAAGCTCTCGATACAACAATCGTGACCGAACTAGGATGTAAAAATATCGTGATTTGAATTAACTTTTTTCATAAGTGGCGATAAAGGTAAAACATGATACAATGTTTAAACATGACATTTTTTAAATATATAACTAATAATATAAACCTAAAAATACAAAATTTTGTTAATTTTACGGATGCTTTTGTACGTCCTAGTCGCATAATTGTACCCCTCTTTATCCCACTACTTTCATTTTCGAAGTTGCGTAGAAGTGAGCGAGATCGAGATCATTTCTATTGAATTTGCAATTGAATTCATGAAATGAAGCAGGAAGGAAGATCCATCAGGATTTAATTTCACTTTTCTACATTGTTTTTAAAGCGCTTTGGGATAAGCGCCAAGCGGAAGCGGAAAGAAACTGTGCTAGCTAGCAAATAGAAAAATTTAGAAAATGAATTGCTCCAATTTTTTGAACAAACAGTGAAAGTCTCCCACTTTCTGCTAAATTAAATTATAAATTCACTGAAAACATTAAACACTTCTCTCGACATTTGACCTTAATTTTGAAAATCTGTTGCTACATTTACAAAAGTGAAAGCAACATTTCACCAGAAGTACAGTAAAAAGTACTGAGCTATTTTTATTTCTTCAATTTTTTTTAATCAAAAGTTTGTATTAAACGTCGTAGCGTGGCTTGGCTCTTCTTTCCTTTGGTGAAATTGTGAAAGTGGCTTAAAACGGTTGGAGTTGTGTGCGGCGAGGGAAAATTGTAAGAATTTTTTTTGATGAAGATGATGGAAAAATAACGTAAGCAACTCCATTTTCTCCTTTTCATTCCTCCTGGAAAAAAAATGATGTTTCTTGTTCTTTCTTGTGTCAGGAAACAAATGCAAACCATTTGCATTCTGCAAAAACGAGCCCTGTGCCAAAACAGAAAAAAAAACGAAAATAATATTTAATGCTTCGTTACAACAGAACAAAGAACAAGTCCAAAATAGAAGAACTACTGCTCCTTGTTCTGTGTCAGAAGGTGTACAGTGCGTTCTTTAACGACCCATTACACCGAAATGCAAAGCGATTTTTAAAACCAAATTGACACATTAACGCAAATTTTTTTTTGATAAACTAAAGTCTTTTATTCTCGTAAGTGACTAAATGAAGTACTTAAAATCAGTTGATTTAATTGAAACTAATTGTATAAAATTGTTCATCGATGTTTACATTATTGATGCATCAATTGTGACAGCAGTCACTGCAGCGATTTTACCATTCTAACATCAGTCCAACTAAATGCATTGGAAATTTGGCAGTTTACAATACATTTTTCTGCTGAGCGGCGTCTAAATAAAATTATTAATTTGAATCCGACAAGTAAACTTTAGTTTTATATTAATTGTAATTAAAGTTATAATTAAAACGCAAAATAATTACGCTCAACCTCTCACTGCCTCCCATGATGGCAGTTCCAAATGCTTTGCTTTTTTTTTGTATTCTACGACGCGTTCCTTCTGCGTCAGTGTGTTCAAACATACAAAATAAACTACTTTCATACTACGTTCCTACTAAAAAAAATCATTTCTAAAAAAACAAGCTAAACTAAATATTTTCAATCAACAAGTTGAAGTGCTTCCTGTACACTAAATTAAGATTACTTCCTTCAATTTTATAAACCAGATTCCTTCTAATTGCTTCACTATCAATACAAATTAGCAGAATTATGAACTTATCTGCCGAAACTCAACGAATCAGATATCAGCAAAATTCAGCTGAAAAAATCGCTGAAAACATCCAAACAAGTTCATAACTACAAGATCCAACACAAAAAAATAGAATTGTTACGTCAAGCAAGTAAAACTTAAAAAGAAAAAAAGAAAATACGAGTGTAAAATATCTCAAACTAATTATTTAAGAAATTCAGGTAAATCGTTTTTAGGAAATGTTAAAATTATCAAGCGATTCGAAGGTTAGTTTTGAAAACATTGCCGAAAATTTCGATAAATTAGAAAGAGAACAGTTTTGAAAAACGTTTTTTCTTGTTTTAGAAAGAGGTTATTTTGGTGACTAAATTGAAGTTTAGCGTCTTTAGCTGAAAGTTGAACAATTTTCATGAAAACAGACAGATAGCTCCACCTTAACTTTTTGTAAGCTACCTGGAACAGACACATACGACTTTCTCTTTTTTAAAATTTTCTAAATCTAAAAAAAACAGAAGACCCTTCTTTCCGGTTTTATAAGGGCCTCCCAACATATGGTGGAGCCCTTCAAGTCATTGAAAAAGAAAGTTTGCTTCTAATTAAAAAAAATCTTATCATCAAAGTCATGTCATATTTTGAAGCCGTAAGAAAGAAAATTGACGGAAAAATGAGATCTGTTCCGGGTCTAAAGATCTTCGTTCCAATGTGATGGTTTGTTCTAAATAATTTTTGTTCTAAAAAATTAAGTTTTGTTCTAAAAATCCAGCATCGCGAAAACGATATTAGAGGAAGTGGGTGGGGGAACTGTCAAGTTAAAACCCTTGTTTTATGACAGAATAAAGTTTTATGTCTCATAAATAGTTTACAAATCAGAGACTTTTAGGAGCCCTACCTTTAAAATTTTAACTTTCGGAAGAAAGTTAAAGAGAAAAATTTTACTTTCACTTTTTCGCTTTGAATTTATTTCTAGTAGCCTAAAGGCCAAGACCTCGAACAAAGTTTAAAAAATTGCCAAAAATGCAAAACACGATATTTACTTTCACCTAAACTCAGAATAATCAAATCAAAAACAAAATTCGCAATTATTTTGAATTTTTGGAAACTTGACTTTCATTGTGTATTTCAGTGTATTTGCTGCCGAACTAACTTTCTCCTTGATGCTGTGTCCATAATTGAATTACAATTTTTTACAACTCGAAGAAGAAGAAAATTCTTGTTCTAAACATTAATCTTCGTCTGCACTATGGATGACATCAAGACTGTACCTCTCTCGAATCAAAGCGTAAATAAAAAAAATCTCGAAAAAAAAAACGTTGAGGCTAATAATGAGCCTACTCCAATTCCTTCCCTCAAAATTTTTTTTTCGTTTCACAAAAATTCTATAAATAAGTTATCATCCTTCGTAAAAAACAGAGAATTTTTCATACACCTGAATTTCCCCTTGAAACATGCGTGAAACAGGTTCTTTCATAAAATTGAGCTGCATAAAAGCTTTAATGGAATTTAAGCCCACCGTAATTTTGTAATTGAAGTGAGAGGTCATGTAGTATGCAGAAGGAAAAAATCCACTCGGTTAGCGCCCATAGATTTAAAAAAAACCGTCGTTATGCTCTCTTGGTTTTTTAGCATAGAAAAGTGGGCCGACGGGTGAAGTAACTATTTGAAAAAAAAATTACTGGGAGAATATATTTTGGTGCTCTTCACATTTCTCACAGGCCATTTGTTACCACTCTGAGGAAATCAGGGCCCTTAAAGGGGTTCTCAGTGATTCTATCAGCGTATTTAACAGCGTTTAAGCGCCTCAAGTTCCCTTTCTCTAAATTTGGAGCTCCCGTGAGCTCCAAATTCTAGCCGCGCCGCAAACCGCCTGTTTTAGCCTAAACCTTAACAACCATAAATCAACTTCCAAATTAGCAACTCTACAAAGTTCTGTTTTCAAAAACAGAAATCCAAAACAAAATTATCGTATGGAAAAATATGTACAGAAGCCGCCAATTTTATGCGCAAATTGATAAACAAAACAGATGTTACTTTAAGATCAACACCAAACTGAAAGCTGTATAAGCATTTCTTCTTTTGAAAATTGTTGTACGTGGCTTTAAGTCATTAAAAGTAAGCGAGGAAACATATTGCAGATTTGCTAAACTTGATTATAATGTAAAACCAAATTTATAATTTTTTTCCTGCAATGGCTGCAAAGCTGCAATACACTTTTCTGAATTAATAATAAACGCGTCTTTGCGGCTGATTATCATTTAGAGAACAGTGATGGAGAGAAGTTCATTCAAAAAATTTGATTTTTTTTTATTATTTCCTTAAACAAAAAGAGCCTCGTTTATTTTCACAAACACAAACAACCACCCGTTACATTCCCGCTAAATGCATAAACCTAAACCTGTTTACAAAATCTTAAGGCTTACTTTGTCAATGTCGTCAAAGTTGTCATCTCGAGTGGGCTAATGCTTTCACTTTTTCTAGAAGAGCTGTTCCAAAAATGTGCTTTTTGAGTGAAACAGAAGATAATTTTTAGAAAATGAAGACTTTGAAAAAGTAGGTTTTTGTTGAAGAAAGTTTAGTAAACATAAATTTTCTATTGGCCCTAATATACCGTGCTTTTCACTAGAAACTGAACACCTCATTTTGTTAACATGGGCAGTAACTAATTTTATGAAGCGGGATTTGTTGTAAATTTTCGTTTCTTTTAGCGTTGTCAACGATTCACGTTAGATTATGCAATTACTTTTCTCTCAAGATCCCCTCATAATTTAGCAAAATAAATAAATAGTTTACTTTCGGGTGTTCAGTTTCTGGTGAAACGCACGGTATATTGGCCTAATGTTTCCACGAGGGCTCCTCAATTTTAGAATCTGAAAAATCAGAGTTAGATTAGATATTAAGTAAACTTCAAACGCAATTTTTAGTCCTCGACGACACTTGGTATTTTAATTAAAAAAATTCTAGGAAATATGATATGAAATAGTTTTGTGTGTCCAACGTACTTAAAATTTTTGACATACAGTGCAAAAACAAAATGAAAATTTTTCGAACGAAAATAGTTCAATCTTATTGTTGACACATTTTCACTCCCGGCCTCCAAATATGAAGCGAAACGCTCTGTATCTTGAATCGCGTGAGGGGTAATTAGTCAACAGCCAACAATGTTTGATTCTTATCTAATCCAATAAAAATAGTTTGAAAAAAGAACATTTTGGAAACACTTTTGTAAATAAATTGAGGATCGGATGGATCTGGAATGAATCGCTTTGACTCAATGAGCGTCTGAGGTGAAAGTTCACTTGTAATTGAAAGAACGCTTTCTCCAGCAGCCCCTTTGCAAGTCATAATCGTTGCAACTGCACTGGAGGGGCGCTGGAATGCAGAGAAACGTCTGAACTTTTACGGAAAAAGTGGGCGAGAGACGACTGAAAGGAAAACGTTTCTCTTATAAGTTCTAATTAGAAACGACATCAGAACAGGACCACTTAGCACGAAAACCGCTCAGCTTTCCTTCCATCAAAAGTTCAAGGACCAAAAAATCCAGGAATAGACATCCTTAAAACCGTTGCGAGGGAGCCCTTTTATACACAAGGGTGTTTCAAGGGTCCCCAGTCATGATGAAGGGTGCCCGTTATGTTGGAATGCAATATGTGGTATTATTGAAAGGAACCAGCAATTATTAAGCGTACGAATTCCAGCAATTCTTAAAAGTACAACTTCCAGTAATAAATAAACGCAATAAACTCTACTTAAACTGTTCAACCAAACCTAATTACACTGCTTATGCTAAGAATTGTTCTAGATGGAATCTATGCTCTTTTTTTATTAATGTTTATAAATTTAACCATGTTATCATCTAATACATAAATGCAGTTGCGTAAACCGCACTAAAATAATTGTTATGTTTACTTTTTCAATTTGAAACGACATTTTAACATTAATAAACAAACAAAAAAATAATTTTCAAAGATTTTGGTGAGCTGCATATAAATAAAACAAAATAACTGGTAATATTAACCGGAATTTTAATGAAGCTCAGTCATTGTTCGAGCCATTAGAACGTATAATTGTTCAGCGTAACCCAAGTTAAATGTTTCGATTTTCAATAGGCTTTGAAATATTCAATTGGAGTGGAAAGTTTTTAAATATCTAAATTTACAAATCACACTTTACAAACCATTTGTACCGAAAAGGAAATTTTGCTAAAACGCATTTTGTAAAAACAATGAGAAGGAAATTGAAAAAAAAAATTAAATAAGAAGCACGGAATTTTTTTTTCAATAGTTCTGTCGACTCCTTTAACTTTTACAGAAAAACGAAACAATTCAAGACACTCCAACTTCCAAAACAATTTCTCAAAAACAAACATTTTTGGAAAAATAAATTAGTTTGAAATCCAAACAACATTTTTTTGACATAAACCTCGTCGAAATCTTTCTAATAATCCAGTTCATTACGGGAGCATGATGTCGTTTCTACCAATAAACTTGATTGAAAAAAAAATAGTCGTTCAAGTCCGCCTTTTAATTAGCCAAAACGCCAAAAAGAGATTTTTTTAAATTTTGTTTTAACAGACTACACAATGACAAGAATTCTATGGGACGTTGAAAAGTCATAATCCGGGTTTCGACGCTGGTTTCAAACACTGACATAGATAAATTGCTGATTGTGACTTTTGAGGGGGAAATCCAGCGTTATAAAGAGAGGGAAAGGACATTGTAATTTGCCAGGGAACGATACCATTCGAACCGATTTGGTATAGGTCTTTTGGTATTAGATCTTGTCTTATGTGCTAATTAGAGCACTAAGAATGAAGAGCTTCACGATGCAGGAGAAAGGCGAGAAAGCAGGAGTAGAGGTCCTTTCCAATCCCATTTTTAAATTAAATAATTAAACACGCTTGAAATCGAAAAGTTAAAAATTAGACAAGCATTTAAAAAAAAACAATTAAAAAAAACAAAGCAAAATGCTAGATTGCCTCGGTCCCTGTCTGCAAACGTGTACTTTTGAAGATTTGAATTTGTTTCTAAATGTAACTTATCAACTGAAACTTTGGCTACTGAAACTTTCCATCAAGAGCTTACCCTTATTGTCAGGAGCAAATAGATAACTTTTCTCATACTTCAAATTGAATTTTAAATAAAATAAAAAAAACTTGCAATTTTGAAAAAAAACGATTTCTACACTATAAAAGAACATATTTCAAAACCAACTTTCACTTCACAGTATTTTTCACAGTGCAAAAGTGCTTAAAAAGTGCATCATTATGACGCTGCTACAGCGAAACCTGTTACACGTCCAGAGGCACTGCCAAAGAGCCCTGGAGAAAACATCCTGGAGAAAGCGACGTTTAATGATACCAAATGTTTGCTTTCTCTGCCACTTTCACTTGTCAACAATTTCCGTACCATTTATTGGTACAAATTCTCGTACCAGTAAATCCAAATTAACCACCAAAATCTGTGAAATAATAATTATTCGCCCTTCAGTTAACTCACACATCGTCCTATAAATCATGTCATAATTCTGTTTTCCAGAAATTAAACTTGTTTTCGAAACATGTTTTTTAATGTAATTTGCCACTAGACCAAAAAAATTTTTGAGCAAAAAGAGTATTAAATTTTTCTATTTAGTAGTAAAAAAAAATTCATTTGCTTCAATTTCGTTTTTAAAAATTTGAGGATCGGTTTCATAGCTCAACTTCAAAAATTGATGTTAATGCCAAAATGTATTCAAAAATGAAATTAATTTAATTTAATTAGATTAATATTATTAGAAATTAAAAAAATGAGCGTGTAAAGTTAGGTCAACCTAAAATTTTGGGGCATATTTCGAAAAAAAAAAATCTGAAAACCTGAGTCTTTATTGTCATTTTATTTTTTACTGATGGAAACTCCAATACCTAAGCTAAATAGCTTCAGCGTAACTTTTTCGTGCATTTTTTTTTTTGCATTCACTTCTTGTCCCTTTGTGACATAATTTTATAGAATAAGAGTTTTTTTTTTTAGATACACAACTACTTCATTAAAAAAGTTTTTAGAACTTTTAGAGAAATTGAGAAGCCACAGCAGGGAAAATGCTGAAATAAAACCGCCACAGAACCATATTGCCTCTGAAACAGGGGTGACAAGTATGCCCACGATTAATTGATACTTTTGAAAATCACTGTACTTTCTGTGCTTATGACAAGAAAAGTGAAAGTTGTCCACTTTTTATGTTTCTACGTCAAACAAGTGACAGCCTGTTTGAATGTGTGAGAGCTTTGCGTTTTGTTAGCAAAAGTAAATCTTTAAAAATTCATCAAAAAAAATGCAAAGCCAAAAAAAGAACAACGTATAATTTCTCTCTAACTATGCTCTTCAAATAGGACAGAAAAATCGTGTGTTCTAAAATAAACTTTATAGTACATAAAAATATCTCGCCAACAGAAGCACTCCCTTGCTCAAGGATTAAACTGGAAATATAAATAAGAGTGACAAAATAAATAATCGGTTTCAATTTGTCGGAACAAATGCGTATACCTTACGCCAATACTATCCAAATTAGACTAAAATTCGAATATTGCAGTAAATTTTTTTTTTAAATTTATAAAAAATTTGTACACATTTAATTTATGCAGTAGTCTAAACTATGTTTAACCAAATTCTAACTTGAAGTTTAATTGAAGTAACGCACTTATGCGAATAAAAACTTAGAAGTGAGTTTGCCTTGAACTTAAAAATTGTGAATTTTTTACTGAATTCTTTACCTTTTTGTATTTTTGCTAATTTTTTTCTATGGATGTCTCAAGCTGTGAATGAAAGTGGGACGTTAGTCTGATATAAATCAACAGTCGGAATATAATGGACGTCAAAATTTGACGCAAATCGTATCAAATAACGCTTATCATGCTTAAAATAGTACAAATGATTATATGTCTTGAACAATACATGTTCACGACTTTCAAAATAGATCATATCCATTCTTGTCTAAACATATACAACCCTAAAATAATACCAACTTCATTTTTAACATGTGAAATTTTGTAAATATAAGATTTTGTATTTCAAATTCTGCATTGTAATAAGCTTTAGCAGCAGCATAAATTCTCAGTAAATCTACAGATCAGCAACAAAACGCACAGTAATTTAACCCTAACGTTCACACGTGACTTGTTCGAAAAAAAATAATCTAGAGTCAAGAGGAAAAAAAATGCATGAAAAGGAAAAATTTATTGAAATTAAGGATGTGTCATTTGTTTTGGACAGGTTGAGGAGAATGAAGGAAAGTTTACCTTTCACTTCAATTTAAAAAAAAAAATCTAGATCACTTAGTAAATCAATTTTTTAAACCCAGAGACCCACTCTATGCTGCAAAATAGATTAGGAAACAACTACAGTTTTAGCATTTCAATTTTTGAAAATACTTGTGTCCAAAAAAAAATCCTAGTACAATTTTATTTATACATTTTTATCTAATTTTTATCTAAGATCTATTATACCGTGCGTTTCACGAAAAACCAGACACCCGAATTCGTTTCTAGGGGAGTTGTGATGACTTATGAAGGGAATTTCAGATGTTAAAAAACTAGTCTATTGAATCGATTTCTGTGATAGGGTACTGAATTGAAGGAGCCAGTGCAAGAAGTGCCTCTAGAATTTGTTGATTATTTTTGGGTTGTTTATTTTGATAAAAATTTATTATTTTGGAAAAATGGATACACACAAATTACGCTACACGCTTTAAAAATTCTTTTTTTTTTTACAAGGATGTATTAGTTCCACAATGAAAGTGGGATTGCAGAGTCAGCCTCGAATCCGAGTGTCTTTTGTGGGTTCAATGGTCAATGACCGCAAATTTTTGAAAATCTGCATTGTACTCTGTTTACTTGACTGTCTTGGACATTGTGTCCCATAGCAAAAAAAAAGCGTCATCATAAATATTTTACGAATTGTTCGAGAAAACTAAGAAAAACTAGAAAACAAATCTCTGAAAAAAAAGTTAAATGTTAAAAATGTCAAAATATACCCATTAAAGTGTAACATTCTACACCAAAAGCCGACAACAAAGATTCAATTTCTTGCGTACCGTGCAACTTGCTAATTCTAAAAAGTATTTAAAATTCGACCCTAAATAATAGGAATGTCGTTAACATAATGGAAATCGGTTAAAGAAAAACTATGGAATAAAAATCTTTTTGCAAGGGTTAACTTGGGTAATCCGATTAAGACTATTCAAAGCATTATATACACTGTCTTATCAATTTGTCAAAACCAATTTCCCGTTCTAGTTTAATTTTTGCTACAACCAACCATTTGAATTTTAGGAATAATTATTTTTATATTATGAGAGGCCCATGATATTATTGAGTTGTTAAAATGGAATGTTTAAGTAATTTAAATAATTAGAACCACTATGAAACTATTTGCAATATGTTCTAATAAAAATACTAGATTTATGTAAATATAATGATAAAAAGCTAAAGTTACACGATTTAACTTTTTAAATTATCATTACACAAATAACCTTTAATATTTTAACAACCTAGTTGATTATTTATGACTAACCTTGTTTGGTAGTTTGGATTGCTGGGTTGGGAGAGCACTTTTTTTTTGTTTAAGGTTAATTTTTTGTTTTAGTGCGGCAAGCTACTCTCCAACATTCTACTCCTCTTGGAGCTAACTGTCTAGAAGTAGAATGTAGGTTTCTGTTTTGGCACAAGTCTTCCCCTAAATATGCAATCCAACCCGTTTGTTTGTTATACTGGTCCCCTTCATAATATCAAAATAAATATTGGGAAAATGATTGCAGGAAGAATTACACTACAATAGGATAAAATCGATTGCTTTGAATAGTCTTACTCCATAATTTTTGACCGATTTTCAAAACGTACGAGACATTCATTTTTGCTTTTCACTTGTATTTTTTACTCTTCTTATGTCTTAATAACATGTCCTCCTGTCCTTGGACTGCCTTGTTTGGCTAGTTGATTGATACTTTCAATGGAATCTCCCAAATGCTTAAATGGTTTACATAATTTCAAAATTTTGTATTAAATCTAGCTTAGATTCGCTTGACACTTCCTGTCACAATTATTCGGTTGAAAACAATCTACGCGACTGTTAGGGGGATAATAGAGGTCTAAAGTTGCTTAATTTTGCGGAAAAAATTACATCATAGTTATAGTTTTAAATTTCGAAACTATAAACTACTTGTGCAGCGTAGCTCGTGGGTAACAATTATTTTTAAAAAATTCGATTTCACAAAAAATGCCTTAGCAGCGAGTTTGACAAAATTCAAAAAATTTTAGAGGCACTTCTTGCACTAGCCCCTTCAATTGAAAAAAACTTTTCAGCATATGCTACAAAAATCGCCTCATAGTTCAATAAAATAAATAAGTTGTTTATTTTTGAGTGTCTGGTTTTTCTTGAAACGCACGGTATATATATATATCTATATATTTGTATATCAAGTAATCAGCGAGGTATCATCAAGGTATTGTTAGCGAGGTAAAGTGTCCTCATTTCATTCAGCGGCGTATTGTCCTTTGTGATTTTTAAATTTCTTTGAATTTTTGAATTGAATTGAATTTAAATGAATTTGTGCGTATTTTCTCTAATTGTGTTTTCAAAATTTACAATTGAGTAAAAATATTTGCAGATTTTTCTCTTTTTTTCTTTAATAAATTGAGCCGTAAATTGATAGTATTGAAGTTGAGAACTTGCTGCTCCAGTTTCATTTTTTCCTACACATATTTTTAAAATAATAATTTATAAATTTGTAGTAAAATTGTAGCAAAGCTGCCCTCAAATTTTCAGCTATCTTTCCACAGCCTAACGGGCCCATGAAATAACTCGAAGGAAAGTTAAAGGAAAATTTCATAATTAAACGCCATTCCGCGGAAAATTTGTAATATACTAACAGTTAGTTTTAAGGTTTAATTTAAAATTTAAGTTATAAAGTTAGGTTAGTAAGTTAGGTTAGTGAGGTTAACATTTGATGAAAAGTTAAATAATTTTAAGACTAAACGCCATTCACGATATTTTTGGAAATTGACACAGAAAATGTACTTGGTTAAAGTTGAGCTTAAGTTTTGGGCTTGAAAGGTAAAGTTAACGTTTAATTGGTTAAAGTTAAGTTAATTATGGTAAAAGTTAGGTTGAAGTTAAAGGGTCATTGGTTAAAGTTAGGTAATAAGCTAGGTAACCAGTAAGGTTTGGTAATTAGGTTATGTTATTTTCGGTATGACAATTGCATTCTCGCAGGTTCTAAAGTGCATTTCTCAAGAAATCGTTAAACGGGATTTTGTGGCTTTCACCCTTCATCTTTTTTTTTTTTTTTTATTTATAAGTGTGCAAATCGCTTTTGTTGCCGGCAAATACTGTTGCTTTCTAATCCTGTCAAAGATTGACAGTCCAACTAATCAATGATAATGTGGATAGCGTTGCTAGTTAATTAAGTTGAAATTTCATTAAATTAAAGTTTACGTTGAGTTGGATACTTTTAAAAAAAGGAGCATCAATTCAACCGTCCAAGACCCAAATTCTGAATATCTTCAATGTTAGCAAAGGTCAATTTTTTCTGGACGTTTTGGTGTTATGCAAATGTTTTGATCGCCGAAAGTTTTCAATTTGTTTTCAAATTGTGTTATAAAACTCATATGCGTCAAGTTATTATGAAAGTAACGGTACAGAGATGCGTAACCGTTGATTACCGACTTTCATTTTCAAACACAATACTTTGTTTGGAATTCTTAAATAAATCGGCCCCATAGTGACTGGACGCCTCACCACTGCACTTCAAGCCGATTGGCCTTCACACAGCAACCCTCTATTACTTTCTGCCCAAAATTGCAACTTCTTAGCCGTACATTTTGGTGAAAGTACCCGACAAAATTCAAGTCACAACCTGTAGCGCTGCTGAACTGTTCTGAACTAGATTTGTAAAAATAGCCCACAAATTTTCAAAACTTGGTTTTCAATTTTTTTGTGTGCAAAATTTGCGATCACTGGAAGGCGATAACTTGGGTAGTTGATTTTGACAAACCCTCTCAAATTTTTCCAATCGATGACGAACTACTAAAGATTGCAAAATTTGAAATTGCCATTTACGAATAATTTACGGTTACTTCAAATATCCTAAATTTTATTTCCACCCGGAAATGCTAATTTGCGATTTTAGGAAAGTGCCTAGTTCCAGCGCAAAAACCATAAACAAAGTGCTTTACCAAATTTTAAAGGGCCTCAAAATTATATCAAAAGATGAGACTACAATAGCTGCGTTATTTTCCATATTTTTAATTGTTTTAAAAAAAAAAGAAAAGATTAAATAAATTTTTTCATAAAAAACCGTTCTATACAACTTTCGATAAGATGGAAAAAGAGAAAACACAAAAATGTTCCCATTACCTCATTTTCTTCAGGCTTCTTTTTATTTTCGAAAAAGTACATTTGTTTTAAAAACCATGTTCATCAATTTGTTTAAATCCGGAACTGCTTCTAGGCAAAGCCAAGGCTGGCATGACCCAACTTTTAAAGTATGGAACAGCTTCATTTGCTTAATTAGTTATTTTTTGCTAATTGGTATTAGCTTCCGGTTTAAAACGCATGACAATAAAACTACTGAAGGTTCCATTGTTCCTTTAATTGTAGGAATATCAAATACTGTTACAACTGCGCATATTAAAATAATCAAAATACGAATAGTCGTCAATTATAGTTAAGTGGATAACGAGTGTTTTTTATATCAATTTATACATAAACTAATTTTCATAAAGCAAATTCTCAACTCTCCCTGATACAGTAACGCAGTTGCTCAGAGCTGTTTGTAAAATATTTAGGCTCATTGGCTCTCATAATTCTACTTCTAAAAACTTTTTTAAAGCGATTTAAAAAATTTAGATTTCAAAATTTTGCTGCTGAGTGAGCAGTGAATTCGCAAATGAGAGGATAAAATATAAAAGTGCTTATTAGTGCTCAATCGCTGGAAGCGTCCCTTTGATTAGCCAGACACAATACAGAGTCCTTTAATAACCATTTCTGCGTCTCTATTATTTAAAGTCATCGTAAACCAGTAATGCCCCAGTGATTTCCAATTATAAGCAACAAATTTTCAAACAAGTTAGAACAAGATATTAAAAAAAATGGTTCAGAACACGATTTGTTTTTAACGTCTCAAAACCCTAACAATTTCATTGTTTATTCACCTAATTCAAATGTACAAAAAATACTGCGGAACTTGTAAATCCGAAACATTTCAAATTCTATAGTAGAAATTTTATCATCTAGACTCAAGATGCGCACAGTAAATTTATTTTTCCTGTTATGTACTTATGAATTTCGTGTTTTGAAAAAAAAGTTTCAGGTTTTGAAAAAAGTTTCAAAAAATCGAATGAACCCTCGGACTATAGTAACTAATGGAATAACTCCAGAGATTAGTGTCGTGAATATTGAGTTTCTGGAAGCGATCCGGCACTGATGATCTGTAATTTTTGTGATTTTGGGCACCTTGAAGCGTGTCAATGTTTCACGCCCATGCCCCAAATTCAGTGACAAAATTAGTAAAGGGTTTCTGCAGATTCTAGAGAGGTGTCAAAGGTCACCCCTACGCCTTTCTCCATTTGTATTCCAGGGCGTAAGGACCTACTGTAACCTCCTTTCACAGTCAAGTCATATTTGGATGCTGTCAACAAAAAAAATTGAGGAAGCGTGCAAGATGTGTTATTTCCACAGTTATGCATCATTAAAGATTTTGTACTAAGCGCTTCAAAAAAAAATTCAAACGAATTTGTTTTAAAAATTAATCTAGTTCAAAAATAAGTTTTGTTAAAATAATTTAGCATCTTGGAACACGATATTGCTTGAAAAGTGTCCCTTGGGAGGCCCTTGGAAGGCAATTAAGGGTTCCCCATTTTGGTCAGTGGTCCCAATCATCCTAAGACAGGGCTCAAAGAGCCCCTGAAGGGCTCTTTAAGACAGGACTTGACGAACTCAACGCAACCGGAATTTGTTATAATTTGAAATCGCTTCACTTTCACACTTTTTGAAAGGCTCTGTATATGGTCCGTGGAGCATCACAACTTGAGCTGATCAATTATTCTGAAAACGTCGATTTCAAGCCCTTGAAATTAATTTCAAACTTATTCTAAAACTGTGTTTTTTAATTTCGTTTCGGATTTCAGAGTTCGAAGTCGTAAAAAATTTAATCGTAAGATATCCCGCTTTTTCAGTTCTCTGAATAGTTCTTTGATGGTGACTTTTGCTTGTTAAATTGTAAATTCAAAAATGTCAAACCGAGAAATTTGCTCAGAATAGAGAAAAGGTCACGTGTGACCGTTGACCTCGAAGGTCAATGACCTGATACGTGCTAATTAAGCGTGTAGCCAGGTGAAAGCCTTCCCAATAACATGCCATTTAGTCTGTAAAAAGTGAATGATGGAGGAAACATGACGCCTGCATGCACGCTTTCCCTTGGGAATCCCCTTCTCGTTTTCATGTCAGAGCACAGTGGGACTGAATAGTGGAAATGTATGTCAACATGGCATTAGACCAAGTTCACATGTCACCAATTCCCAAGAATCATCATCCAATGTCGCCGGCGAGAAGCACCCAACATGCGAAACCTGTTAGCATTCTCTCCTCATTCAATGCAACATGTGAAATCGCTAAAGATGACATTAGGTTGTCATTACACTCTTCCACCTGGTTAGAATAGTTTCAAAACTATACTACTATACTAAAGAAACGTTTTTTAATCATCAAACCATTTTGCACTGCTGCGTTAAATTACAGTTTTTTATTATAGTGTGCAGGTTATTGTTTAAAAATTAAAAAAATACTTGGTTTAGAAAATATACCTGTGACAAAAAACTGCTTAAAAACTCAGAATTAGAACAACTTTTAACTACCAAAAATAAAATTTTACAGCAAAACTACTCCCAAAAGTCGGCGAGGCAGTTCTGAACGTTTGAACAAGATTATCTTTAAAATCAATAGAAAACGGAGAATAATGAGTTATTCATGAGTCAAAATAATGTATTTAAAACAATGTTAAAACCGGTCAATTTGAGTTAATTCAAAATATTTTGGTTTAGTTTGGTGTACATTTGCTGAGGTGAAGCAAGTAGTAATCTTTCTTAACTAAATTTTAAGCATTTCACTCTTTATCACTTTTGATTCCGTTTTGAAAACAAAACAATTAGTCAACAACCAATGATGATGCTTTTTTTTTTTGTAATTGAATGGGAAATCGTTTGAAAAAAAAAATTTATCGTTTTTTTTAAACAAAGTGAGTATTGGTTTGAATGGGTTATGAAACGATGAAACGTGTTGAGTGAAAGTCCTCTTTCACTTCTAATTAAAAGAGAACTTTCTCCAGTCTCTTCAGCAGGTCATAGGCGCTGCAACTGCACTGGAATGCAGCTCAGAGAAACGTCAGAACTTTTATGAATACAGTGGAAGGGTGAAGCCGAAAAGTAAAACTTTTCACTCATAAGTTCTCGTTAGAAATGACATCAGAGGAGGACCACTTATTTAGCACGAAAATCTCTCTATCAAAAGCTCAAAGACAATAAATGAATTCACACACTTAAAACGCCTCTGTAATAGAGTACCTCTATTTTGAGGAAATTTCGAATGACACGCGTCATGTTGAAGGGACGTTGAAGGGTACCAGTAATGTTGACAGGTAACATTTTAGTATAGTGCTAAAATCGTTGGTTCCAAATTATATATTTTTTTTAATCTCAAAACCTTCAAAATGGCAACCCACTAAACCCAGTATTAGACTCAAAGCATTTTTATTTTTGCTTTTTTCAACTAATTTTTAAAAAATGGGAAATCCTTGATGTTAGTTAAAAAACACAATAACTTAACAATAACAGTAATTAAATCGCAGTACTTTAAAGTTTGTCGAAAAATGTTGTAATCACAATGAGTAAGAAATTCAAAAGTGAAAACTTTTAAATTTTTACTTTTTTTTTTAAATTCAACAGTTAATTTTAACAGATCTGTCACCTGAATTAGCTTCTATAAAACACTCACAATCGGAGGCCAACCTACAACCAAAACAGTTTGTCACATGGTTTGTGTGAAAACAGAAAGTGACACAAAAAAACGAATTCTTGAAAAATGATTAGTTTGAAAACCAAACAACAAATTTCAAAAAATAAACCACGACGAACTATTCTAAAAAAAAAGCTCTATCGTATCTCTGCATCTACTTTATTTTTGGTTTAGATAAAAAATTCTTGTTTGAACAGATACAATATTACAAACTTTTTTAAAAACATTGAAAAGTCATCAATTTTCAATAAATTTCTCACTGTGATTCCAAACGATTTGACCAAGAGAAATCACTGATTTTGAACTTTGGGGGGAAATCCAACGTATGAAGGGAGGGATGACAATGTCCGACAATAAACTGTTGCTGTAAATTAAGTCTATAATTGTGTTCCTAATTTAAGGGACGTTATTCCCTACATAGTAAAACTTTAAATATAAAACAGTGAAAGCATTCGACCAGCGGAGAAAGTCTAATACGTCTTTCTTCCTCTTTTATTACACATATTCCTTATATTCCTCTAGTCTTATTCCCTTCTCTCAAAAGCATTTTCATCTCGCAGGGGACTTTGCAATTTGTCAAGGGATCGGTACCCTTCGGTACAATTGCGTGTCGGTACCCTTTGGTTTGAATCCGTATCGGTACCCTTCGGTACAGATTCGTATCGGTACCTTTAATGTTACACGTGTGGCAGTTTTCTCATCAGCTTCAATCCGCCGAACGGTTCCTTCCACATGGTCACCGATTATTTAGAACATACGCAATTGCTTTCTAATTAAACAATCAACAATTTAAAAAAAATCACGTGACTTACACTTTTCTACAACTTTTGGTTAACGTTATCGTGTTATGGGGGCCCTTCAAGGCAAAGGTTAAACAATCGCTGTGCTTTTGTATCCGGTAGTTACATGCTAGTTTTCACCAATCAGGCAGTCGTAGGCTATGTAACTACTTTTAAGGTCGCTCCGTGTCAAACATCGTTTTTCTAATGAAAAGGAATATTCTTCATACAAACATAGCTTCATAATTAATATTAATACATTAATTCCATATTATGTAGTATCAATTTTATATTAATTTACATTTAATCCCGTTAAATTGCACTGAACTTTTGATTAAATCAAAAACGAGCTACCAGGAATTTCGCAAAATTTTATAGTTATAAGTTTACGCGTAATTGGAGCTCAACAGGTCAACGATGTTGCACTTTTTTGTTTTAATTACTTGGTGCACTCCAACTACGCCATATTCTTTAGTATACACAAAACGGTGTATACGATGCAGACTGCCGATTTTTTGAAAAATCACGGTTTTTTTCATTTGGAGGTTTGTAAGTTCCGTTGTAATCCATTTAAAATTATGCGCTTGGTCTTATACGAAAAGTATCTAAATTTTCTACATTTTGCGTAAAAAAATATTTGCTTTTTTACATTTTTTTTGTTAAATTATGAAGGTTTGAAATTTTGTTTTCCAAAAAGTAAGGAGTTATACAGTGAGAATATTCACCCCTAGTAATTATGCGCCAAAAAAACTGAACCAAATGATATATAAATTTTTAACAGATTTAAAGTTTTTAACTGTTTTAACTGTCTTATCGGAGATGCTCAAAATGGTGACCATTTTCTTGGAGGCCCTCATGCAAGCGGTCATAAAAACTTTGACGAACACTTTGCAGCATGTCAACGGTGACATGCGTTTGAAAAAAAAAACGAGCAACCGTAATCATCAGACCCGGCTTTGTTTGAGCCCACGGCGGCAGAAAAATTTCCTGTCTTTAGAATATTGCATTGGCCTATTAATTGAGGCCGGGTCGATGTTGTAACGATGCTTGACGTTGACATCAGTTTCGCCAAAATGACGGTAGTGTAGCTGGACAATCGTCACACGGTTATCTTTGGAGGAGTATTGTTCTGCCATCGATACACAGGTGGGGTCTGTAAACGAAATGCACGAAATCATTGATTTAAGTGTGCTACTAATTAAGTTAGTTAGCTAATTAGTTAAATATTTAACTTCTCTTACCAGAACACCTGCTGCATAAGCAGCGAAGAGAGCGAATTGCTTGTTTTCCTGAATAAGTTGATTAGCACAGAGGGTCAAGAGACAGACGCCTATTCAGAAGCATAAAGGCATCAATTTAAAAAACTGACGCAATTAATCTCACAATTCGTTAATTTTAATTAAATAAAAAAGTTTACCCGTAGCTCCAAATGACCGATTGAGAGGGATCCGCCACAATTGTTGAGCTTGTCAATTGGCACCGCTCCAAACTTCCCACTTTGCTTCGTGTGATTTGGACAAAAGTAATCGCTGTCAAGGGTCTTTAAATTGGCAAGAAGTTGACCCTGCAAAAACATCCAGATATCCATCCATCCAAAACTCCAATTAGGAATTCCAAACTAATTGCAAGTGAATTAATTAAGTAATTAATTACTCTACTCACCTTTTCTGTTCCGTGCACAGATCCTTTTGGTTTTATATTTATTAAAAATTCCGACTGAGTAATTAGCAGACAATTAGTAATTAAGTAATTCGTAAAGTGATTATGTCAAAAGTTAAAGTTATGTTTCAGTTTATTTTGGCGGCTCAATTTGGCGGCGCAGGATTGGCGAGATGAGAAAGTTTTTCTCCCCACCCAAAAGAAAGCATTACGGGGGTTAAATATTCTCACTGTAGTTGTGTAGTTAAATATTTTACAATTTTTTTTACGCAAAATGTAGCCTTAAGTGTTTTCTTTCCATCGAGGTATTAGGGTGACTTGTAGGTCTACCGTGAGCTTAGGTATAAACGTTCGCGTAATTTTGGATTTTTACATTTACTTACATTTAAAGCGCCCTCTTATGCTGCTAAACTCGATAAATTTGTTGCCAAAAGTACAGAGCCTCTCAAAAGGGTCTTTGAAAACAGTATATTCCTAAGGTGCCAATCATGAAAATAGCTAACAACAGCTTTGGCTCAGTGATCACAGGAATCAGAACTATTAGTAAGATTTAAGCCGAGACAGCAACCGATTTGCGTTCAGAAGTACATAGCCTCTCAGAATGATCTTTGATCTGCTTTTCACTCACGGGTTGGCTAAATGCCAAAAGCAATGGTTAAAACGAAAAGTACTTCAAGTTGAAAAGTATTTCAAGTTGAAAAGTGAAAGTTAGATAAGTGGTTTTGACGGTTGCTGCGGTTTGGTCTGAATAAATTAGCCATATTCTCTGTCAGCAAAGCTTTTATTTGTCCTGTCTTCTTTAGGAGCACGAAACTTTATAATAGAGAACTTTAGAATGCAGAGAAAGTAAAAAGCTAATATTTAACACGATTTTTAAAACTCTTTAAAAACAACTCAAATTGAAAGTGAAAGTTATACAAAACATTTTCAAACAGAAAAAGTACAACAATAACATGATCTAGAAAAAATTTTGACATGAAAAAAATTACTATTCTTTAAATGTAGATTTTTTTTTTCAAAACTTAATTTCACTTCACAGTAACTTTCACTGTGTGTGAATGACAAACTTCCATTGATCGTAAACTTGAGATCTCTGAGTGAGCGCTGAAAGCGTCTCTTTGCACTGGGTCACTGGTTCTTGACTTAAAGTGTGTTCCGAGCGTTTAAAAACGCTCATAACGGAAGTCATATAAAAGATTGAGTACTTTCAAGGAAATTTGGTAGTTGGAGAAAGTCACAAATTGGATTTGGAAAGTCAGGATTTATACAACTTTCACTCTATCAATTCCCATTTGCCGGCGGAAGGTTCCTTCCTGCGACTGAATCCACTTTCTACCCTACTTTCACTTTCACGGTTTATTTTGAGAGAGCAGGAAGTTAAAGTTGTGACTGATCATGCTCAGAAGGCAACTTCTCAACTTCCCTCCTTAATTTTGGAAGACCAGCCCTCCATTCTCAAAAGTGCATCTTTACAGCTCCGCTCCGGCGAAATCTGTATTACGCATCTCGGAGCCACAGCCAATAGAACCGTGGAGAAAGCGGCGGTCTATTGATACCAAGTGTTTCCGTTCTCTACCACTTTAACTTGTCAACAGTTTCCGGAAGCAGTAAGACTACTCGTACCAATAAATAAAAAAAAACGACAATAACTGTCAAATATAAATTATTAGTCCTTCAATTAAGGTAAATATCGTTACATAAATCTTAACGGCTTATTTTACTAAAAAAATCTTTTTTTTTGTGGTTGAAGTACTCAAACAAAATTTTCGGCAAAATTTTCAAGTTAATCAAATTAACCATATTCTCATTGCAAATAACTACAATTTGAATAAAATTGACAATTTTTTAAAAATATGGTCATTTTCTTAACGAAAGTTGTATTTTTGATTTTTTTTTTGGTTCGTCTTAAGTGACACCTCACAGTAAAATCTTTCTTTTTAATTTATCTTGAAAACAATTCATATATTGCTTCACCACACTTAAAAAATTAATACGTTTGACACATTTTAATGCAACCAATTAATTGAAGCTTGATTGTATTAAAGTTGTTCAAAGGAATCAACTAATCTAAGAAAATTTCATCAACGTAATCATGTAATCGGAGTAATGCTAACCAAAGTATTCAACAATTTTATCATTCCAATATTAATTTTTCTAAAGCGTGGTTAATTTCTGCACCAAGCGCTCCTGCTTACAATGGTATTTTAGAAAATTAGTGTGTAAACCGGTAAACCGTGTTAATGTTGCAGCGTAGACTAGATGAAATGAGACACCGCGGCGGTGAAAGTTAGCGAATTTTTTAATTGAAGCGTAAAATCGCTGCTACAAATCTTTAATTGATACTCGTTCAAGACAAGGTTACAAAAGAAAAGAAAAAAGCACAAAGTGCAACTACGCAACACTTCCATTAAGTGTTTATGTTTTGAAGCATTTATTTATTTATTTAAATTGATTAATTGCGGTTTGCATTTTTTGAGTTTTTGAGTTAAACAAAAAATTATTCAGTAGAATTTGCTTTGCATAATTTATTACATAATTTGTCTTGCAAATTAGTTGTTCAATGTACACACAGACAGACACGACGCATTGAATTGGGCCACGGACAGAGATTGGGGGCTTCTAAAAATAGAAACTGGGCCCTGGCAACCTCTGATGAATGTTCCCACTCCGTGCTGCCCCACGATGTTGATGGATGTTCCCACTTGACGCTGCTGCTTGATGAAACAGTATCCAAATGACGCCATTTTCAGACATTTGGAAGCCTTGGCAGCGCCTTCTAAGCTCGAAATTTCAATTTTCCCACTTTTCTAGGCAGCATGGGCTGCCAGAAGATGTCACGGAACATCACTTTTCTAACTTTTGACCTATGACCTGCTACTACATGCCCGTCCTAGCATAGGGGTGTCCTTGGCCATTGACCATATCGAAATCGCAGGGAAACAAATAAATCGCTAAAAAAAATCGCTGTTCGCTGACAGCGACAGCGAATCAGCGTCCCTTGATCCACCTACGCATCATTTGTATACTGTAGTTGATACTTAATCTCAAGTGGGCGTGTACCAGAATATTTCAAATATCAAGGAAATTTTTACTATAAACTATAAGTTTATAATAATAAATAAATTTAATAAAGGAACTATAAGTTTACAAAGAACCTCAAATACAATAGTTTACAACTAATCAACGTACTGCCAAAACGCAAATTACAGTTATTTGAACAGTGTTGGAACAGCATTCGCTGTCACGTTAATGAATTTACGTCTATCATCATTTTTTGAAGAAAAAGTCGAGTCACAAGCTATGCGCCATTCTAAAAACATTTACGCACAAATCCTGTATTTTACAAATAGTACAATAGTAATATTATGAGTTTACAGGAAAAATTTACGCATGAAGCTCGTGCAATGGAATAAAGTTCTGGACATGCGGATTGAATATGGCAATTTAAAACAACTTTGTAAAAAAAATAATATATATATTCCAAATTTCAAAAAGACAAGAATCAGGTAGGGTTTTATGTTTTAAAATTTTTGCAAATAAAATAAAAAAGATAAAAATTGGTTTTTGAAATTAAGCATTAATGTAAAAACAAGATGGTTAAGACACAAAACTGTGTAACTAATGTGAAGAAAAAATTTCAATGGCGATAAGCTTTAAAATTTTGTCTTTCAAATGTTTCGCTTTCTCGACGCTTTGCAGCGATTATGCTTGTTTTAAAACTATTCTATGAAACGAATTCATTAAACAAGAAAAGTAAGTCAAATTCTAAAAATTAAACTTAAACTTCCTTGGCTCAAAAATTTAATCAAAATTGAGTTTTTATAGCGCCGAAACGAGAAACTTTTTAATTTAGTACTGCTTGAGAGAAATTTATATTTCCACTTTATTTTTAAATTTATTATTAATTATTTTCTACTTTTCAAAAAACAACAACAATCGTTTGTCGAAAATATACAAATTAAGCAAAAAATATTTTCAAATATTGCGTAAATATATTTTTTTTTTAATTTTAATTTTTTTTATTTCAATGGAGCAAAATGTCGTTTTGAATAACTCATTATTTTGAAAATACCTAATTCCAGAGTTTTTTAAGGAAGACGAAGCATGAACTTGAGGATTCTTGTTAATCTTAAAAATGTTTAAAAAAAAACATCTAAAAATACAAAGGCTTAGAAGATGTGTCTCTGCGCGGTCTTATTTGGCTTACTAAATTTAGGTTTAGAGGGTAATGAGTTGTAAAATACCGAACACAAAAAACTGGACACTCGAACTTGTTTCCATGAAAATTTCATTGTTTTGAGAACATTTATGAGGTGAACATTGTTTTAAAACCCGAGTCAAGTGCTTGAGGTTCTCTTTCAAGAGAATGCCTTGACAATTCAAGCTCTTATGAATCCCTTCATGATGAATATAAACAAATTGTTTATTTTGGACTGTCCAGTTTTTCGTGTTTTGCACGGTTTAACTAAAATGTAGCTTCCTCGGGAAATTGTAAGAAAAAATTCTTTTGAGTGGCTTTTTATTTTGTTTGTGGTTATGCTAACTTTGTTTTTAGGAATATGAAATTATTGAAAGAAGAAGATAGTTTTTGCTCATTAATAATTGGAACAGGAAATGGAAAGCATAACTTTCTACTAGAAATTTTGCCCAAATTATGACTGTTTTTGTTTCGATTTAAAAAAAATATTTTTTGTTTCGGAAATTTAAAAACGCTAACGGGCAGCCTTACGAATGCCATTCGTGAAATTCAAGTTTCAATTCCGTTTGCAGATATGCAGATTTGTTAAACTATTTGTTAAAACTTTTAAACGCTTTCTTAGATCTTACTTTTAGCCTGAAGCAACTAAATGCAGCATTAACTACATCTAATTTCTTTTTAGAAAATCGGAAGCTGCTGCTAGAAATTTTATTTATTGATCACTAGCTCTATTTGAAGAAATTTAGAATAAGGAACGCTGTAGCCTGAAGCATTCTTATGATTGATTAACAATAAAAAACAATCAAAGACCTTTCGGACGAGTAGTTTGATTGTTTAACAATAAAAAACAATCAAAGAAACTCTCGGAAGAGAATTATGATTGTTTAACAATAAAAAACAATCAAAGAAACTCTCGGAAGAGATTTATGATTGTTTAACAATCAAAAACAATCAAAGACTTTTCGGAGGAGGAGTTTGATTGTTTAACAATCAAAAACAATCAAAGACATTTTGGAGGAGGAGTTTGCTTGTTTAAAAATCAAAAACAATCAAAGGAATTCCCGGAAGAGAATTATGATTGTTTAACAATCAAAAACAATCAAAGACCTTTTGGAGGAGGAGTTTGATTGTTTAAAAATAAAACAATCAAAGAAACTTTCGGAAGAGAATTATGATTGTTTAACAATCAAAAACAATCAAAGACCTTTCGGAGGAT
>JAQFYP010000305.1:0-26422 GCA_034694865.1 Bilobella braunerae | reverse complement strand
AGGTTTAAACGGGAAACGCAGAGGGTTATCCCGAGAAATTAACGCTGTTTTTCTAAGAGTGACCAAAATATGCCATTCTAGCGCATGCTCGGCGCGAGTCTCACTATACTAATTAATAGGTAGTGAGCTCCCTCTCATAAACATACATACATACAAAGTTTTCTATGGTTTCATGAAATTAAAAAAATACAATTTCCTTAATGTAATGTAAATATAATTCCTTAAAAACATGCTTTGGCAAGTAAAATGTTTCTGGAACGCTTTATATGTATTTGAGAATCCTAATGCCACAAAATTGGAGTCTGCTTGCATTTGATCAAATGTAATTTTAGGCTTTTGTCTAACGTTCCTCAAGCTTACAAGGGCAAATATGAAAACAACTCATTAATCTTAGCTTACAAATGGTGTTTTTTTTTAATTAAAACCAAGAAAATTATGCAGTAAGCAGTTAGGACTAAGATAGAAAGTTTTTCTCAAGCACAAAACACATTTAAATTAAAAACTCAATCTTGGAAAAAATAACTTAAAATCACTTAAAAATGGCTAGTTCAAAAAAATCAGACAAAATCTAGAAAACATTTTTGGCGGGTCTGAATTTTTCTCCGGACCAATTTCGCAATACCCCAGGTACTTGGGGTAATAATTAGCAATGAGAAAGTAAAGTTGTGGACAGAACCAGAAAATAGGTTTCTAAGAAACAATAACTAATTAATTGTGTTACACTTACTCAATCGAATTTAAGGTTAAGTAAATGCAAAAAAAAAAACTTGACAAATGGATGTTTTTTAGAGTTGTGTGTAGCTTTTAGTAAAAATTGCCATTTCACAATAATAACTATAATTTCACGAACAAAACACGGAGTCCTCACTGTTTATAGAAAAACTCCTCTCTGCAAAGTCATTAGTATAACTAATAATAGCCAAAATGACCAAAACTTAAAATCAGCCATAGCCAAATTCTGGATCGAGGCAGTCAACTGGTTAAAGCGACACTTTCACCGTCGGTAGTTTAGAAAGTGCGACGACTTCGAGTTATCACCCAGGGTGAAATTTTTTCCGAGTACTTGATAACTTGTCATTGTTCACTTATATGTAATTATTATATGTAATCCTACTATTTACTTATTATTTACAATTTCTTGTGAATTGTTTCTTAGCTCACGTTTTGCGGCCCCTAGATATCTTGGTGTGGCAATTCCGTAAATTTGGTATCAACTCAAATTTGAGCCATTTAAATTGAATGAGCGAAAGAAATTTTATCAAATATTTTGCGTCAAACTTTACACTAACTGGACAACTGGAAGATGCGGATTTTCCTCTGGATGCAAAATTTGCGTCTAAACTGTTGTTTGTCTGTGAGGTAACCTTCAAATAATACTGAGTTAATTTAGTAACAGCTGCTAATTACGTTTAATTGCGATTGCGTAGGAGCAAGGAGGGTTTCGATATGCAGTGAAGTTCTCAAATCAAGGAGGAGCTACTGTCGAAGTCGATACTAAACACGTTTTAGTGAAGTATGCCAAAAAAAAATATTCATCAAACTTTGCTATTAATTATCCTAAACTAATAATTTTAAGTTTGAGCATTAAGCCAAGTAAATGCTTACTTAATTGCGTTTCCTTTTACTATGTATTCTAAATTTCCGTTGTTAATCTTTGTAATTATTAACTTATGCTATACACCACTGTTTACTTAATATTAGTAAGTATTATTTGCGCGGGTAAGCGTGAAATGTTTGGAAAAGTCCTTTACTTATGAAAATAACTAATTTTCCAATTATAGAATTTGATTGTTTGTTGATTGTTTTCACTCAAGTATTTTAAGTTCCATTTAAAATATACGGTAAGCAAAGCCAGTCAAACAATTTTGAAATATATAAAATACAATTTTTTAAACTACATAAAATATAGTTCTTTTTAAAACTTCGGCTAGTTTTTCAATAGCCAACAGGAGTCTGTGTGTACATTGGCAAAAATAGCAAAATATTTGCAATAAAACACCTACTAGTAAAATCTTACATAGTTTTTAGGACTCCACTTCCAATTTCCATTTGGGAGTGTAAAGTTGGGAGAGTCCATGTATGTAAAGGGAGCAGAGGTAACAAATAAAAAGTTTTATTTTTCTGTTAGTTGGAGACCAAACAGTCATTTCCGGGTGAATGGGGGTTCTAGGTTCAACGGGAACATCATAATATTTTGTATAACATTTAACATACACATGGACTAACAAAAGCGATTGCGGCAGGAGCTGCCACATACGCTGTTATCGATAAAATTAAAGGGGACTTCCCACCTGGTGTACTCAATCAGCAAAATGTTGACCTCGCAATTCGTTATGTTAAACTACAGCATGAGATGGAGATTCAGCGAATCAAGCAGGAACAAGCATCTGAATCCCACACAAAACAACACTAAAGACAATTTTTAGGGGACTGACTTCCTTTCTTGGAATAGTAACCATACTTTTCCTGATAAAATTTTACTGTATTAATGTCATTAGTCACAGCCAATCACCAAACAATGTTATTAACCCAGCCACTGCTACTATGACAACTTCTGGTTTGTAACATACTCTCAAATTACAAAACAATACTGACTGCTCCTGCGCGCAAAATGCTAAACTATAAATTATAATTTGGATTTCACAGCTAGCTCCTTCCTTATTAGTAGCGGAAGCGAAGCGACAGCTACTTATGTTTTCGTCAAGTCTGTCCGTCTGTCCGTCTGTCCGTCCGAGTACCGCGATTATCTCAGGAACTACACAACATATCTAAAATCTGTTTTTGGATATGAGTTCCTTGAGTTACGGCCCAGTTCAAATTTGTTTTAGTTTGACCGAAGTGACCCCCTTGGGGGTCAAAGGTCAAGGTCAATAATATCATTCTATGACAACAAAGAAAATGACCTTTACAAAAGTTGTTTGTCTTATGAAGATGAACAACATTTATATGGGACACTTTTCTCTGTAGCCCCCCAATAGCCCCCAAAATGGCCCCTTGACCTCAAAATGACTTTTCAAGGTCAAACTCTACTTTTGTATGAAACGAAAAGTTATGATGGTTTAAATGACCCCAGAGTCTCCCTTGACCCGGAAATGACCCCTTCACGTCCGAAAATTTGGACTTCTGTTTTCTAGTCTAATGATTTAAATGTTTCTAATTCTAGCTTTCCTACTTCCGCTACTGGTTGACGTTTTTCCACGGTTTATTAGTTATTAACCTTGCTCTAGAATTAATATTAATATCATTGGAACATCCTTTACTCTTTAAATTAATTAATTATCTAAAATCCTGTATTGGCACAATTTGTAATCTGTTATTGGAACTCTTATTACTTCAAATATTATTCAAAATTTGTATTAACACAATTTGGAATTTAATTTAGTCATAATTAGTTTAAAAATCTGGTTAAGAGAACAATTTTACTTTATTCAAGATCCTAAACCTTGTAATTGGAAAACATGCTCGACAATGCTTAATCGGTTCCATGCACGCAAGTCCTTGTCATCGGGACCATCATAACTTTTTGTTTTATGCAAAAGTAGGTTATGACCTTGAAGGGTATTTTTTGGGTCAAGAGGTCATTTTGGAAGTCATTGGGAGCCGCAGAAAAAAAAAGTTTTCCTTACAAATGCTGTTCCTCGTTATAACAGGAACAACTGTAGGGGTTATTTTTCATGTTCTCTTACAAGGACACCGCGCGTCGCAATTCTTCAGATTGAGCTAAAACATGTTAAGCCAGTCATAAAAGTAATCCCCAATTTTTGTTTTTTCCGCATTGCCATAAATTATAAAATTTTAACGAAAGAACGATTTTGAGATGACCAGCTACGGAAATCCTTATGGGATTTAACACGTAATATTTGAGATTCTACGTGGTCCCCTCTCTCGAAAATCTTAAAAAGTGAATTGTAAACACCAAAATTTGGACGGGTATAGGCATATATTTGACCACGTTCTTGGACTAATTTATTCAAATAGAAAGAAAGTTCACTTTTTGAAATTCAAGGGAGGACCACGTAAAATTTTAAGTATTACGTGTTAAATCCCATAAAAATTTGCGGAACCATCTCATATGTTTTTTTTTATTTCGAATTTTTTTTCGAAATTTATGGCCATGGGGAAAAATACAAATTGGGGGTTAGTTTTCGGACGGGCTTAACACGTTTACAAAGTTTCAGCTTAATCTGACGGATTCACGACGCGCGGTGTGCTTGTTAGAATGACATGCTTGACCTTGGTGGTAACTTGTGGTCAAACAAAAGCAAACCTGGACTGCTTCTGTAATCATGGAGCACTTTTCCAAAAACAGATTTGGAAAATTTTATGCACCATTGGTGAAAAACACGGGAAAAACAATATAGAGAACTTAAGTAGACGGGTAGAGCTAGCGTTGTTGTAAAATTAATGGGAAATTAGCATGTGTAATGTATTTTCAATTTTTCCAAAGTAGTCACATAAAGGATATTTGTGATGGTTTTACCTGCCAAGAAGATTTCGTGTTGATTCTACTTGTGTTAATCTTTCCTAATCATTTCCCCGCAATTTCCTATGCGTTGACCTGCTCCTAATTGGAAAACGTCAACTGATGTGTCCATTTTTCTTTTAAAACATTATACAATACGTTCTTTCAAATTTGTTGCTCTAGTTTACACAATTGGATTAGGAGGAATTACGTTGATTTACTTAGATGTTCACATAGAGCTCATGTGAAATTGTACGCTGAAAGTTTTATGCTTCCGAAAAATTGAAATGATAAAAGCATCATTTTCCCTTATTCGTTCAATTGTTCCTCGAATTCGGTTAAGAAACGTTTGGATTTAGCTTCCCCTTTTTTTTTTAAAAAAAAGTTTTGCTTCTAATGAACAATTATCTAAACTTAAGCATGCGACAAGTTGTGCACATAAGCAAAACGCAAATCTCGAAACTTGAGGAAAGGACAACGCCAATTCACCACAGTTCTTGCGGTGTAAATAACAATGTAACTAAATAAATATTGTTATGTTAAATTGTTAGACGACTTAAATCTTTTTGAAAAAGAGAATTTTTAGCAAATGTTTTAGGTTGGCTGTCAATGTCGTCAAATTATCAGACGAAATTGAACGTCAGATTTTGTAAATTTTCATAGAAATTCTTCATAATTTTTCCAGCAGGCAAGCTTAGGCTTGACGCAGATGTTGTGTTTTGTTAAGTTTTTACCATCTGTTGAAGTAAGTTTGAAATAACAAGAAAAATCCCATACTTTAAAAAAATTATTGAATTTAAGATTTATTTTATTGCAAAAATAATAATTGTAATAATAATAACAAAAATAATAAAGCTTTCAGGCATGTAAGCCTACCAAGTGTGAACCTCCAAATGATGCAGGAGGAACCCGAAATTATTCATCATGTGAAAAGGTTTGGAACGCACAGTATATGCTATAACTTTGAAGCATTGGCCATTTGCATGCACGCGCAACAAATAAAAAGAAATTTTTTGGAATTTTTACTTAGCTTACTTGCTTAGATTATTATCAGATGATGATAAATATTCGGTGTTCAGTAGGCTTATAATATTATACTCGAAAGAACTAGACTTCTAGAAAACTAGAAGAACTAGAAGCTAAGACGAACTAGGAAAGTTTGGAATGTTTGTATTGAAATAATTTTTATAAATCTACGTCTACTAACAAAAAAAAGGTTTGGTTACATGCAAACTAATTAGATATTAAACTGACGGAATCCCTGTTGATCGACGCAGGGATTTAGGATGCAAGTAATAGGACCTAAAAAAAGGACCTAAAATAAAGGACCTAAAATAAAGGGCCAAAAAATAGGGCCTAACGAGTAAAAGGGCCTAAAGCAAAAAAAAAGAACCTAAAATAAAGGGCCTAAAGTAAAAAGACCTAAAATCTTTAAAATAATTAAAAAATCATTAATTGACGTTAGTCGTAATTAATTAAAATTTTATTACAAAAGAAGTAGAAATAAATATCTATATACTTCTTGTAAGAATATTATTGCATATTTTGAAGTTATTTATTATATTTCGAAAATTGTGTTTGTTTTTCTAAATTATTACTAACTAATGTTGGGTTAAATATTGATTTTTTTTATGTTTACATGAGCATATTCATTAACTTAAGCTATGGGTTTATTTTATATTATTTTCTCCACTAAAAGTTTAGGTTTAATTGTCATTAATTATGATTAATAGTTAGTAATTTTTAATTATTTTAAAGATTTCAGGTCCTTTTACTTTAGGCCCTTTATTTTAGGCTCTTTTTTTGCTTTAGGCCCTTTTACTCGTTAGGCCCTTTATTTTATGCCCTTTATTTTAGGTCCTTTTTTTAGGTCCTATTTCATGAAATCGGGATTGATTCCATGTAATAGGACCTAAAAAAACACAGTAGGTACAGTTAGTTAGTACACATGCTTATGCAGACTTGTGTCTGAGTAGTTGTAGTTCTTATCACTTCTGTAGTTTAGTTATAGGTCATTAGCCTATTATTTGTCAATTATTTGCCACCTAATTGGGGCAACGTATTTTTTTGGTTGAAAAGGGGTCGGTTAGGGTGATATGATCTTTATGCACTAATCAATGCTGTATTATATTTACACAGAAATCAATATGAAGCAAACATAAAACTTAATTAACTACGAGTTGACCTTGATAAAATCGGAAAAACTTCGCCACAACTTTACCTCATTAACTAGGATGTAACAAAATTAGATAGTTATGTGAAGACAAGGCTTTAAGGCATTATAAAAAATACTTTGGCAAACGTATTTGTTTTATTACGATTTTGATTAAAATAAATGCTAATTATATTCTGTGCGCAAAAAATTAATTTTTTTGTCCTATGTCGGGTTTGTTTCGCTTTAATAAATAAAATTAAAAAAAAAACTTTTAACAAACTTTTCACTTACGTTGAAAAATGAAACTCTCAATTCCATCATTCTACTACATAGGGATTCATAGGGTCTTACTTCAAATGATGTTACGAGGTTAATTTACTACAACTACAGCTGATAGTTATTAATTTAGTTAATTTTATTGGAAAGTTAATTGGAATTACGCTAAGGAATGCTTAAAACTGTCGTGAGGAGCGAAATTATGACTATGTTAGAATAAATGACAGCATAATTATTAGAAGCATTAATATTTTATTATTTGCGAAGGAAATAAAACACTTCTAATTACAAGAACCAAATATGAGTAATATTTTTACGCTCTACGCAATTAGCGGTGCGAAACGTAGACTCCTTTTTCATCTACAGACACATCGACAAGAACTTTATCCTCGTATACTTTTGCATCGTTTTCAGTTGTAAAGTAGATGGGCTTATTCTTGTACTTTTGTAATTCCTTTGCAATGACATCAAAATTAACATTAGGAGCCCCATCGTCAAACGATTGATGAACAATTTTGATGATTCTGAAAGTAATTATAATTTATGTTAAGATTTGTCTCGGATCTGGTAATCATTATTTAGCCTTGAATAAATGACGAACAAATTCTTACCCCGGAGTGTAATAAGTTCCAATGTAGGAATTTTTCGCGGCAGTTTCTACTGAGAAATTTGCTAAGAAATAAAGGTGAATATTTTGTTTACTAGCTTATTAAACTTTTGAATTGCAATATCATATTTCCAATAAGATCGTTATGACGAGTATATGAAACAAGTTTCAAACAACCTCTTATCTTTGAAGTATAAGACATATTTTGCCTGATTTTTTGTAACATAAACTTAACTTTTTTCGCAAAATTGTAAAAAAAAAAATTGTTTGCATGAATCCGTTTGCATATATTTTTTACCAGGAATATCACAGTAGTTAACCATAAAAGTTCCGTCTGGAGCAAGCAATCCAACAGTTCTAACGCTTTTAATGTAGTAACTGGGGACAATGTAGATAATCTTCTTCGTACATTGCTCTAGCTCATCTCGATATTTCTGAAGGCCAGTACCTGTAATTGCAGCGTTTGAACCATTTTTCACTTCCTTTATTCTCACGACCCTGAAAATTTATTGTATTAATAATACGCAATATGGGCTCTCAATAGTACAAATTTAGCGTACCCTGTATATTGCCACTCTCCAGTGTAAAACGTTTCTGCGGGAAATTCACGAGAGAAACAGATTTCATGGGCCTAAGAAGAGAAAAAAATTATTATTAATTCTTTCCCTTTGTTTTTTTTTTAAAACCATAACTTACTTTCACATTAGGAATTTGGAAAATTGATAGAGATAGAAACAATGCTGCGACTAAAGTGACTCTTGTGGCCATTGCAGAAGGTAATTGTAGTTGGTGCTGATGGTTTAAGGGAACTTTTACCAAGGTTTATATACGCGAAGACTTGTGCGACGTACAAACCTTCTACTCTTCTTTTCCGACGATCCAGCGTTTTCTAAAAATACAAAATACTTAACTTTTTTTTTAATACTTACATACCAATTGCCAGACTGACTTACTATTTAATTCAAGAAATTAATGTTTAATTAATGAAACAATCTAAGACCACTTTTTCAAAGGCAAAATGGCAACAATTTTCAAGAATTGATAATGCATTTTACTAAAGTGTAAGTAGTGTTCTCACAAGAAATCTTGATCTCTTGGTTGGATTTTCCGAATGGCTATTGAATTGTGTCCATGATTCGACCTACTTTGAATTTATTAATCAAACAAAAGTAACCAATGGTTGTCAGTGCAAACCAACGCAACAAAACTTATTTTGCCAGCCACCACCATACTGTGTAAAGGTGTGTTGCAAATTTAGTAGAGAAATTTTTAAATTTTTAAATTTACTTAATAACTTATAAAAATGGGTTGAGATTTTTTTCCGGAGCACAACAGTTTTCGAATAAGGAAATACACTGTATAAGATTTTCCAAGACAACGCTTTATGTCCAACATCGTTTGAGCCAAAAAGAAGTAGAAATTATTTTCATTATTCTAAGTTTTATCTCAATTGTACTCTTTTTTATACAAGTAATGTACATTCTTTTAGTTTACAAGACTGTGTCTACCTATAATAATAATAATCTATTTAAATGAATTTAAAATTCGTAGACAAATTTTTAAAATTTGGAAGTAATTGAGAAAAGCAGATTTGCCGCAATGTCAATTGCCATATTTGTTGCTATGGCCTTACAATCATATGTACAGCAAGTTGTACTTCTTCCATTAACACATGTCAAGGACACAGGGCATACATAAACCTTGAATCACATTTCTTTATACTTAAAAACATAATAGCCTTTTGCAAAAATAAAATTGAGCTGGATGCCGGAGTAGGTAAAATAAGGGGGTTGAAAAATGATGCTGAAGTTTATTTTGAAAAAAAAAAGAAACTTTGAAAACAATATTCTAGTGCAACCAACTTGATTTAATTACCCACATCTTGCGGAACTGTTGTAGTGTTCATTTCGCTTTGAAGGAGCAAGATGCAAATTAATTGTATAATAATGTATTGTAATGTATAATAATGTATTTTCAAACTTTGATGCAGTAGCGTCGAATTTTGAAGAAGCAAAATTTTAAATTTTCCATTTTCAAAACAACTCAAACCACGGACTTGTTTTGAAGTTGAAAAAAAAAACGGTGATTCAAACGCTGAGATTTTAATAATTTTTTTTAGTGCTTAGGCCAATACTTGTAGAGAAATTGTCAACAGATGGAAGTAATAAAGGATTTTTAGTTTGAAAAATACATTCTCAAACCCTTCAACAAATACAATTCTTCAAATCATTTTTAGTTTTCGAGTTCTTTTTATTAAAGAAAGTAACATCAATTGTAGGAGTACGGGAACGGTATTACTGTCTTTTGAAAAACCAAAATTGTGATTAATATTTAAGAAAGATTAACGTAAGCTTGAATTAGTTGTAGGCTTTAGTCTATGCTTATGCGTTGTTTCTTGAAAAGAATTCTAACATTTTGATTTTTTTAGGAAATTGATTTATAATGAGTAGTTTTGTACAAAATCAATTCAAGTTCGATTCATTATAGGTGTGAACACGAGTTTTACATAATTTTTAATTATAATTGGTTAGCATAACTAAACCCTAAACTAATTGTAGGATGAAATATACGGAGGAGGAGTATTAAATGTGCCCTTATTATTATTTTGCCTTTTGTATTATTCTTCCAAAAAATTACAAATGCTAAAAGCATCATTTTTCCCTTCTTTACCCAATTTTTTCACGAATTTAGCTAAGAAACGCTTTGATTTAGCTTCCTCCTTTAAAAAAAACAAAAGCATAAAGTAAATCTCGAAATCTTGACCTTGATACTATTGTTTAGTTTTGAGTCTCTCTGTTGCAATAAGCGGGGCCTAACGTTGTAACTAAATGAATATTGTTATGCTAAAAGATTTAATTCTTTTGAGAAAAGTGATTTTTTTTTCAGCAAATGTTTTCGGTTGCATCTGGATGTCGTCAAATTATCAAACCAAATTGGACGTCAGAATTTCTAAATTTCCATAGAAATTTTTAATTTTTCCAACAGACAAGCATAGGCTTGACGCAGGCCTATTTTGTGTTTTGCTAAAATTTTACCATCTGTCGAAGTAATTTTGAAATCACAAGAAAATTCCACACTTTTACAAAAAAATATTTTATTGCAAAAATAATAATTGGAGAATTACTATATATAATACAGAGTTGGTTGGCGGCGGCGGCGAGGCGCAACCCAAAAACAAAAATACTTTTTTCTGTTGAATTACATCAACTGCCCCGTGGCCTAATGGTTATAAGCGTTGACATAAACTCGAAAAGCGTCGCGGGTTCGAAACCTACCAACTATAATATATTTTTTCTTCTTTTTTTTCACAATTAACTTTTCAAAATGGCTTTGTTCTAATGATTCAATAAACTCCCTAAGTGTGATTTCAATTAGTAAATCAGGATAAACAATTAACAATAATTAACTTTTGGAAGTTGTGTTTAACATGTAAATGGGGGTTCTTATGTACGCTGAAGCTAACTATGACCTTGAACTTGCTAAAAAGTCAATTCCTAATTAGTTAATTCTAATTAACAGTTACCAATAATTAACTTTTGGAAATTGAGTTTAACATAGGAGTAAATAGGAGTTTTTACGTATGCTGAAGCTAACTATGGACTCCACTAGGCTCAAGACCAAATTCTAATTAGTTATTGAAATAATTAACTAATACTCCCGTCTTAGGACGGGCTTCTTTGCTAGCAATAACAATAATGATAGCTTTCTGGCATGTAAACCTACCAAGGGCGAACCTCTAACGGATGCAAGAGGAACCTGAAATTCTTGATCAAGTGAAAAGGTCAAAGGGCCATTTCCGAGTGAATGGGGACTCTGGGTTCATGTGTGCTACTGGTGACGTGTCGACCGGGGGCCTGAGGAGCAATGAGGTGGCGGTGAAACTCAACGGCGGAGTGACCAAAGCGATTAAGTGTATCAATAATCTTTATTTGTTCAATAACAAAAATTAACAAAGGTCAATGACAGTCGACTAGACAACCGGAAGGGACCAGTGACAGAGTCACGAACTAATGTCGACTGAACCAAGAAATGACCCCTACTAACTACTATGGCACTCCTATTTATAGGCAGTGCCTAACCTAACAGGCTAATGACCTATCACTAAACTACAGAAGTGATGAAAACTACCGAGACACAAGTCTTAATAAACATGTGTACAAACTAATGTAACCTACTGATGTCGAGTCCAAGGGGTCGATGACTTCTTGGGCGTGACAATATCTCAAAACTGTTTTCAGATCTTATCAAGAGGAACAACCTTTCAAGTTCAAACTCTACTTTTGCTATGGAACAAAAGTCATGATGATCCCAATGACACTATTGCCCCTTTCACCCAAAACTGACTCCTTGACCTCAAAATGACCTTTCAAGGTCAAATCTTACTTTTACAGGAAACAAAAAGTTATTATTTTCTAATATGCTATTTGACATTCGCCTATGGCCTGGTCAACCTTTTTGCTTGTGTAAGTGAATGGGGAAGGGTGGTCTCAGCCTGTGAGTTGACTAGGAAGTTTGTGAGAAGTGAGGCAATGGGCTTTCTGCTGAACACTGATTGTGGGGCCTACCACTCAGGAGCCTCTGTTAGGCAGAGGCCGATCAGCGCGCTGCGCATACCGGCTCAAGCACACCCTCCACGACCGCAACTACTGCACGCTTCCACTCACCACTACCACACCAAACACTTTTTTTACTGTGCTCTGTGCTCCCACCGAGATTCGATCTTGGCACATACCCAAGCTAGGACAAGGGTGAAATCTTACTTTTAAATGAAACACAAAGGTATGATAGTCCCAACGACCTGAGAGCCTCCACTTCACATGGAAATAACTCCTTGACCTCAAAATGACCTTTCATGGTCAAACCCTACTTTTGCTATGGAACAAAAAGTCATGATGATCCCGATGACCCTAGAGCCCCTTTCACCGAAAACTGACTTTTTGACCCCAAAATGATCTTTCAAGGTCAAATCTTACTTTTAATTGAAACACAAAGGTATGATAGTCCCAACGAACTGAGAGTCTCCCCTTCACATGGAAATAACTCCATGACCTAAAAATGACAGTGAAATCTTACCTTTGCAAAAAAAAAAAAACAAAAAAAAAAACAAGCAGTTGAGTTGGTTCGAGATACTCTCAGTACATCCAAAATTCTTTTTCTCATTCAATTGTCTATTTTAATTGTATTTTAATAACTAATGTCTTCTCCATTTTTCCTATTTCCGCTACTTTAACCGTTTTACCACAGTTCATTAGCTTTCAGTATCAATAAACTTAAGACCCTATATACAAATATATACTCAAACACAATTTTCAAGTTAATTTTATTACTCACATTTAAAATCAGGAATAGTTTTATAGCTAAACATTATAGTTAGATTCACCAAACTTATAAACCTCCAATTATATGTAAAACTCGATTTTCAAGAGGAAATTGTAGTTAATTTTTATTAACAATTAACTACTTAAAAATTGTTTTTTTTAGCAATTCAATTCACGTAGTTAGCAACATTGTACCTGCATGTGGAACTCAATATCCTAAGTTAACTTTTACGTACTGTTAATCACAATTGGAAATAGTATTTAGGCTATTTAAATGTCACAATTTTAGCGTACTAAAGACTGTGACTTTTAATGAACTTCACCCAATTTTTTTTTGTCAGTATCGTGTGGATAATCACCAAATTAGAAACACCGCTGAACACGACTAATGGCAAAATAATACAACTAGCTTAAAATGTTTATTCCTTTATGTCTGTGCTATTTTACATTACTATACTGGATCAAAACCATCAAAATATTTTGGTCATTTGCGTATCTCTGGGATTTGTTATTACACGTTCAGAGGAAATGGAAATTACCCGTCAGGCTTCTCAATAGCCTTGTGATAATTAAAAAGACGGTCCACATTTGCATACAAGTATGTTAATGAGTCCTTCCTTCCATATCCCTACCTACTTCGTTACATGTTGAATTTAAAATAACGCTTGTGTACGGCTTATTTACGAAGAAATAGACTCCAAAAGTAAGACAATGGCTTCAGAATAGCTATCAAAGCAAAGACATTGCTGAGGCTTACACCGGTGAAGAATTTACACCAAACACCTCAAGAAAGACAATACTATTACCTAAATAGTAAATAGTTCAAGACTGTATTTTTTCACAAGCTGGATATCAGACCGGACAGAAGTTAGACACAGTGCCACTATGCCCTAATTCCCAACAGTCATTTTACCATTATAGTATTTTAAAGCTATTAAGGATTCTCACATTTCTTTAAGAGTCCTTCTTATGTACTGGTGCAAAACACTGGAAAAACAGTATGAAAAATTTAAGTAGACGGATAGAGCTAGCGTTGCTGCATATGTAAATTTAATGGGAAATTAGCTTGTAGTATGCATTTTCAATTCTTCCAAAGTAGTCACGTAAATAATATTTCTGTAGGATTTACCTGGCAATAAGATTACGTGTTTATTCTACTTATGTTAGTCTTTGATAACCATTCCTCTGCAATTTCTTACGCGTTGACCTGCTCTTAATTGAAAACGTAAACTCATGTGTCAATTTTTCTTTTAAAACAGTATACGTTACTTTAATACTCACAGTGTTTGTAAATGCAACCAAAGTTCGATGTAGAGCAAATTCTCAATTTAAGTTTTTTATCTCTGTTAGATTCTACTGCGTTGTGTTACTCTGTTACACTGTATTGCGAAATATCGCTAACTTTGTTACCTCTTGATAATTTATAATTTTAGATTACACTTTCTGTAGATAGGTAACAATTTATGTATTAATAAAAAATAACACTTTGCTGCTTTCACTATCAATGTGATTTAGTTTCTCCTTTATAAAATTAGCTGACTTTGTTTATTTGAGCGGTACAAAATGGACAAAATTGTTTAGTGAATCGAGACGGATACTTTAACTGGAGATACAAAACGAAAAGTATAGGTTTTTTGAGTTACAATTTCTTAAATTTGTTGCTCTAGTTTACACAGTTGGATTGCGTTGATTTACTTGTTCTCAATTGTTCCACGAATTTAGGTAAGAAACGTTTTGATTTAACTTCCCCTTTTTAAAAAAAAAGTTTTGCTTCTGATGAACAATTATCTAAACTTCAGCAGGCGACAAAGTTATGCACAAAATCAAAACGCAAATCTCGAAACTTGAGGAAAAGGCAACGCCAATTCGCCACAGTTCTTGATCTTGTCCAACAATCCAAGGGCTACTTACTATTTTAGTACTACTAAATAAATATTGTTATGCTAAATTGCTAGACGATTTAATTCTCTTGAGAAAAGTGAATTTTCAGCAAATGTTTTCGGTTGCCTCGTCAAATTATTAACCGAAATTGAACGTCACATTTTGTAAATTTTCATAGAAATTCTCAATTTTTCCAACAGGCAAGCTTAGAGTTGACGCAGTCCTCCCTTATGTTTTCCATCTGTCGAAGTAAGTTTGCAAAAACAAGAAAATACCAGACTTTAAAAAATTATTTTATTTAGGATTTATTTAAATGCAAAAATAATAATAAACCTACCAAGGGCAAATTTCCAAAGGGATGCAGGAGGAACCCAAAATTCAGGATCATGTGAAAAGGCTTCGAACGCACAGTATATGCTATAACTTTGAAGCATAAACCGATTGGTCGTTCGATTGCCCCCGCTACGAAAAAAAAACTATTTTGGAATTCTTACTTTAGAGCTAGAATGATTATCAGAAGATGATAGATATTTGTTGTACAGCAAGCTTCTACTATTTTATTTCTTATACTATTATATTATGAGAACTAGACTTCTAGAAAACTAAAAGAACTAGAAGCTAAGATGTTCTAGGAAAAGTTCGTGTCACATTTATCGCGGTCTGTTTTTACAAGGGAAGCCATTCTGGTGTCATTTAGTTTTTGCCAAATAGGAAGTCCAAACTAAAATGCTACACTCTTAGGTCGGGGTTGTTTCGCTAGAAGCTGTTTCGAGAAGCTTTTAAAAATGTGTCCCATTTTAATAATATTTCGAAAACAAAATACTGGGTTTTCATTATTTAGTGATCAACAATACCAGTGGAACCAATAATATTGTTACGCCCAAGAAGTCACCGACCCCTTGGACGCTACGTTGTAGGTTATTTAGCCCTTAGGCACATTATTTGCAGAAGTGTGTCTGGATAGTTGTAGTCTTATCAGTTCTGTTCCCGTGTTAGAGGTCATTCGTTTGTTTGAAAGCACTGCCTATAAATAGGAGTGCTCGTGTAGTTAGTCGCGGCCAGTCAGTCCCTTGTCGACGTTTGGTCACTACTCATTTCCATTAGTCTAGTCAACTGTCATTGGCCTCTCTTTGATCTTTGTTCATTTTCCGTTATTGTACAAATAAAGATTGTTTGTACACTTGAACTCGTGGATCACTCTACCGTTGAACTACACCGTCCTCTTATCAGGCTTGTGTCGTCCTCCTGGAGGACGGCTTTTTTGTTCTCCTCCTCCTTTTCAGTTTTGTCCTCACGTCCTCCTCCTTGTCAGCTGTCTGTCCTTACCGCCCAACATTGCAATAGCTCAAAGAGGTACGTATACCTGCAAGGTAGAAGTTTCCAAGTTTAAACGTATTGTAATTCAACTACTATTACGTTTTGTGATAGCTACACAAGGCTATAGCCAGAAGACAGTGCAAACTGTAAAAAGTTTTATTTAATTAATACAGTTATATATATCTTTCTTTGGCTGGAATTGAATTCCTGCCCATGTAGCAAAAATTATGCAATTAGATTCGAATTCACAATTATTAATGAGGGTGCGTGAAGTTACCACTTCATCACCGTGAAGTTGGCTTCCTTTTTTCAGCAACGTGAAGTTGGCACCTCAAATCACCACCTCAATTACACGTAGCCGTATAGCAAAGCGTGAAGTTTGCACCTCATCGCCTCAAATTATTTTTTAAAACTTGAGGTGATGAGGTGGTAACTTCGCACACCGGTGATGCGTGAAGTTAGCACCTAGCCTCAGCGCCATGAAGTTGTCAACTCATCACCTCAAATAATTATCGAAAATGTGAAGTTTTAATCTGTTTTCAATATTTTTTTTTGTTTCAAAATTTTGAACTTTTTTCAAAATTTGTCGTATTTTATTAAAATTTCAGACATATGTCTAAGTATTATTTTTATTTTCAAAGTTTTAAAATTTCCAATAATTTGTTAATTTTGCCCGGTTACAGATCAAGTCATTATAAACCTAACCCAAGCCTAACTTAATAATTTACTTAAACTTGCAACCTGACTTAAAAGTAAATGCTACACTAAAATAAGGTAAAACCCTTATCCTACTGATGAAATGCCACACAAACCTAAACCAAAAACTTGAAAATCTGAAATACTAAAAAATCGAAAATTTTAGGCTTAACTTTAGGGTATATGAAGTTGGCACCTTTTTTCCAGCACCGTGAAGTTACCACCTCAAATCGGCACCTCACTTGCATTGTTAGGTATAGCAAACCGTGAAGTCAGCACCTCATCACCTCAAACTTTGAGTTGAAGAACTTTCATTTCGACGAGAACACCATTTACCATTCTGTGGATTCTAATGTCACTTACAACCTGCTTTACATAAACGAAAGAACATGGGCAACTATAGCAGACAGAGAAAGTCGCGTGAATCGAATGCCGAAACTAGAATTTACGGTGAACTACCTGTTTAGACCGATGGAGGAACCTTGTCGCTAACCGTCAGTCTGATCCTCACGATTATTTTAAGAACTACTCAACAGATCCCAAACCTGTTTGCGGATATGAGTTCCGTGAGTTTGGGCCGAGATCAAGTATATTTTTGTTTGACCCTAACACCCTAAGTGACCTCCGTAGGGGTCAAAGATCAAAGATATCATTCTATGACAACATGAAAAATGACCATTACAAACGTTGTTCTTTATATAAAGTGGAACACCATTTGTATTGGACACTTTGCTCTGTGGCAACCCAAGGAATCCCAAAACTACCCATTGACTTCAAAATGACCTTCCAAGGTAAAACTCTTTAGCCTTTCAAGGTCAAACCCTACTTTTCCATGTATTATACTTATACTCCTTGCATACTTATGTATGATGGTCCTGATGACCCTAGAGCCTTCGTCACCCTGGAAATTACCTTTCAAGGTCAAATGTCAAACCCTACTTTTCCATGAAAATAAAGGTTATAATTTTACTGATGACCCCAAAACCCCACTTTACCCGGAACACCTTGCCAAAAAAAAGTTGGTTTTTATGACCCCGGCAACCCACTATTGGGCCTTAACTAAGAACATTTTTTCATCATAAGTTTTTTTTTTGAGAGGTTGGTTGTTTTTTGGTTGTTTGGTAAACAACATATTGGAAGTGAATGGGAAAATTCCTTCCAGAAAAACCGAGCGATTGGCCGCAATTGGCTGGATAAAATTAAACATTTTGGTAAATTAGTTTCCGATGGACAATGTCAAACGCAGATAGTCCCTGCCCCCTGGTCCATGGTCAATAAGGTCGGAGAAAGGTCTCTCGTGCTAAGTGCTTTATTACTTAGAAGTGCTTCTCAGGCTACCCGACTATAAGACTTTTTGACTCTGAAAGGGCCCAGGTATTTATACCTGTGCCGTTAATGAGCTCTAGCTCACCGCAATCTTTTATCGAAACCTCAATTAAGCATTGACGTTTTCGCTCTAATGCTAATGCATGTGCCTATGCTAATTGCCTACGTGACATGACTAATTAAGGCTATTCCATATGCTTAAGTCTAAGGGGTCATTGCTAGGTCATGTGTCAAGGGGTAGGTGACAACAATTTAATCGATTTGCCGCCGATTTAAAACATATTTACATAAAACTTGCACGTTATAATTTTTAAGGTTTGGATAGTTTAGTTGTTTCTTTTGGGAATACAGAGACATCTTTTATAAGTCGCGTTTTGTTGTTGTCGGCAAACACAGTTACTTCTTATTCCTGTCATAGTTTATCAGAAATAAAGTGTTGACAGTTAACAGTCAAACTAATCAATCGCTTAAGCCTTGAATAACGTTGCTTTTTAATTAAGTTTATAAATTGAGTATTTTAAGTTAAAATACTTATAAAAGTATCATCCCTTCAGCCATTCAATATTTGAATTTCGAAAAAAAAATTCTCAAATCAAGGTTAGAAAAAAAAATTTCTTCTGGACATTTTGAGGTCATGCAAAGGTCAATTTCGACAGTTTGAACTTAACAGTGGCCGAAGAGAATGTAAGGTCAATGACCCTCAATCCTCCTGAACAACTGAATTGTGAGAATAAAAATTCGGTTACTCAGATTTTTTAAATGGAGGAAAATAAAATTACATTAAGGGGAATTCAGTTTGAAACTTAAGGTGTTAAATTTTTACGAAAGTCACTGTACAGAGATGTGTAACCAATATTTACCACATACAATTTTGAAAAAAAAAACAATACTTTGTTTGGAATTTTTTTCTAAATTCACCACATAGTGCAACCCCATTCAATTGGGATGACCCCTTGACTTCAAAATGACGAAAACTCGAAAACTTAATTTTGCAACTTAATTAAAGTAAAAATTGTTGAGATAACTATGATTATTCCTGACATACACAGTCCGAGGCAAGGCAAGGTAATTCTTTGCAAACCAATAGCGAAGACTTTTTTGTGGCTGATCGGGAAATTTGAACCCGCGTTCTCTAGCTGGCTAGTGAAGAGAGACAAAAGCTCTTAACCACTAGGCCAAACCGTCCAACTGCCGAAGTTATAATAGTCTTTAACATTATTTTACTTCACTCTACAATGATACATGGTGCTCTACATGTCGGGAACTCATTTGAATACGCGTGGCCACCAAGCTTCCTTTACTTTATGATTTTTTTTTATTGCCCTGAATCAGTATCAACAGATGGCTGCAGTTGGCTGCAAGTTTAACCACCTAACTGTAAAGGATGGTCGTGGAATTCGTACCTACAAAATCAGCTAGCCGATAGAACAACTAGTAGGTTATCACTCAATATACTAACAATGTTTCCAACATTAAAAGTTCCAGCTTGGCGTAAAACTTACAGTTTTATTTTAAAGCCTGCAGTTTTTAACTAAAAAAGTTATTTTTGTCAACTCTTCAGTTGTTTAAACATTCTTAAAGACAGCATCTCATGCAGCCTGACTTCAAGATGCCAACAACTTGGAAATGTAAAATAAATTATCGGAGTAGACACAACGTCACAGCCGAGAAAAAAATTGTTTTTCAGTGCCTTCTAGTCACATAACAACACGCTGACGCCCTTTTTTGTTGTACAAGCACTTTCGTGGCAATTCTCCCTTCTCCACGTACACTGGATTTTTTTGCGGCAAGGGCATTCTGCAGGCCCTTGACACAAGAATATTAACTATACTTGAGGCCAAGTTAGTTAAACCTTGAAAACATTCTATGTTGATTTTAGTATGGTTAAATTTCTAAGCAATAGTGTTTAAAATGTTGACAAGTAATTTGTTTAGAATAAGATTGCAAGAAGAAGTCCACTAATAAGTACATCTATATTGTGAGTGAAACATGCTATAAAATGCAACACCACTGGAAAGCTTAAAAAGGTTTTCCTTCAATCTCGAGTGGTTCCTTCATTCTTAACAATAAATTCATATGCATCAAGACTTGAAGATGCCTCCAATTCGAAAATGTAGAACAAAATAGGCTAGTAGACACAGTATTACGTGCGATGTAAATTCAAGAGAAGAAAAATAGGTGTGCAGTGCCTAGTAGTCGCAAAAGAACACGCTGACGCTTCTAGGTATTGCACAAGCAGCTACGTGACAATTCTCTCTTCTCCGCTGAACGTTGCCCTATTCGATTCTCTTTTCCAACAATTTGGCTCACATGAAAGCGTTGAAGTTTTAGTATGTTTTTTCTCCATCTGGGATGGTAGCATTGTTAAATTTGGTCACATTTTCATGCACTGGATTTTAATGGTGTACGGCAAAAGTAGTTTTAAAAATCTTGACAAAAGGATATCAACCTAATTGAGATGTGTCTTCAACTTAATTGTAAAAGAAAAAAGTAATAAATTATAAGCAACATTTATGACCATTTGTGTACCATCTAATAATCAAATTTGCTTAATTTCATGGACCTGTCATTCCCTACTTATTAAAATTAGAGAAGAAGGGTAGTCAGAACTTGTCTTTATTTTGTTTTAATATTCGATACTTACGATAACTAAGTTAAACATAAACTTATACACAAGTAAATAGTAACTTTACTTTGGTCCAATTCAGTTAAGGTTTGTAATTAGTTGTAGTAATTGCAGTAACTAATTCTGCTAATTAATGTAGTTCGAAATGTTCTAAGTATACTTTGGTACGCTTCATTTTCCAACAATATGGTTTTGTTGAAAAAAGCTTACAGCAAAAAATGTTGACAATTAATTTGTTTAGAATAAGATCGATAAAAAAGGTAGAAAAGGTAATTGTAATAAGTACGTCAATAGCTTGAGGTAAACATGCTATAAAATGCTACAATTTTGAAATTTAAGAAACAGTAATACCCTGATTTTTATTGCACATCAGTAAGTAGTTGAAATTGGGCATTCGCACGATGCTTTTCACTGCTAGTACATTTTTATTTACAGTGTTGTTCCCTTCTATTTGTTCAGGCTGGTGGAAATTTGAGGTAAATTATTGTAGTTGACTCAAGACAAGTAGATACAAAAATAAAAGTCAATTTGCTGGTTTCAGGCGCTGAGAAATATTCAAGAGTTCAAAGCAAAACATGCCGGGACTTCACCGACAACGGCTCTTTTCTATTTCACACAAACTGAGTTTAGAGTTTTAATTGAATACTTTGAGTAAGTTGTTATTTGATATCTGGATATAATATTTGGATAAATTAATTAAAATAGGAAAACTTTACAATATTGTTCTCGAGTATATGCAAAAAAAAAAGTCTCTATCAAGCACTAATTCTTTAACGACACTTTTTTTTTCTAACGGACGATTATATTATTAAAAATCTTTGGCCCTAATTCTCAAAAAAATTTTAACAAGTTATTTTTTAGAAAGTCTTGAATGACAAAAAAATTACAGTTTAACTAGAGTTTTCCTTAATGTAATGTGAACAAGAAATGTTTACCTTCGATGGTATTCATGGTAAAACCTGCGCCGCCTCTCCACCTCTAAAATTATCAATACTTTCATACGCCTTTGTATACTTAAAATTTCAAATCAATAACAAACTACATTGTTCATATTTGCGTATGTTTTTAGTAAAATTGACGATGAAGACAAACTTAAGTTATACTATGTTGCCAAAATGAAGACATAAAATATTGGCTTCAGCAACTATATGTTTATTTTTAACGATGTTTTTTTTTCTTAGAATAAGTGCTCCAACTCCGTATTCTGGAGTTACGATTCCAAAAATTTGGTATACGGAAAAAACTGCACCATTTGCATCGAAATTACAAGAAGGTAATGTCGAATACTTTGTGTCCTACCATGCACAATCTGGACAATTGAATGCTGAAGATATGACTGTTGACGGAAAACCAATGTCCGTTTTGTTGTTTGTTCGTCGGGTAACACTCAAATAATTAAATATACTTACGATGGTTATTTGAAGTTAACGAATTAATACTTACAGGAGTCTCAAGGAGCAAGTAATTACAAGGTCAAATTTTCCAACCCGACGCAGTCTTCAACGGCAGTAGTCCCAATTATAGACGTTAAAGTGCGGTAAGGAATTGGGCTTTCAAAAAACTATTAATTTAAAAATATTACAACTAAAAACTTTGCTACAATGCACAAACCGTCTCACCGATTTATGAAAGAAAAAGTCGTTACTGCGCTGGTCTAGAGTCTGTTTAGAACACTGAATTACACGATGCTGTTTAAATATACAATATTAATCTTATTAAACTATATTCTCCGAACAGAAATTTTTCCAGTGGAGAGAATCTATACTTGGACATGGTTGACCTGGACTGCCATGAGCTACGCAGCTTTGTTTTCGACGAAAGCACTACATATACGTCTGTGGATCCTGCAGTGCATCACGAAATCATGTATGTGGATGAATTGTCAAGGACCTTTACGGTACAGCGTGAAGAAGACGTAAAGAAAATGCCTAAGCTAGATTTGGCAGTAAACTACCTATTTAAGCCAATCGGTGAACCACGTCCCCCAACTAACTAACTACAACATATATTTTATATACATATACATACATACATTTGTATATTCTAACTACTGAATTTAATGTAAATAAAGGAATTCAAGTTTACTTTACAAGAATGCGTATTTACTTTCCTCCCTTTGTGTACAAGGCCCAATAGCAGCGGAATGTTACGGAGTGGAGTCTCAATTTAGAGAAAAGGTCAAATTAAACAGAAACGGGAAATATAAAACAGTATAAAAAATTATTATGTTTTTGGACTGTAAACAAATCACGAGTATCCGTTAATTCTCCAGCATAAAATTTCAAAAAGTTTTCTATAAGCTAAATTCGTCAGAAACTCGTCATTGATCGGCCCAAACTGCTTTTCCATTTTAACAGTGGCAGTGGCTACATTGTTTGGCGTATTTACTGCCTCTGTAGTGGATTATCCACATAATTTGCTTATAAACGCCTAAATTGCAAGCAACCTTTGCTTATACTTCGGCACCATTGCTACATATGGTTTTTAATGGTCATATTAGAATGTTTTTGTGTTAAATTTAGCTGCAAATATTCATTTTTCAATTTTTTTAGATTTCGAAGATATTAAAAAAATTTATGGGATTTAACACAGTAAAACAGCGAACAGATCGTCGAAGATTTTCGATTATTAGGACACTGTCTCCCCTTACAAACGCTTCGCTTTGAAAAACGTCATGAAATTGTTTTGATTGTTTACCCTCCCTTGTCGTTTATGGAGTTTTTAAAAATGTGATTTGAAAAGATGAATTTTGAGATAACTACTATTAACTCAATCGAAAAAAAATAAAAAAAAATATAAATAAATATAATTAAATGCCCACGGCCGGTAGTCGAGGGTTAAAAGACTGATCCTACCTTGGGTTTGTTCCGGGATCGAATCCCGACAGGTTAGAAGCAATTAGAAGCAAATAGAAGCAAGTGTCGAAGCAATGAGTGGAAACCTGGAAAGTTGCCTTCGTGGAGGCTGAATGGGTCGGTATGCGTAAGGTGATGTTCAGCCTCTGCCTAAACGATAGGCTCCTCGGTGGTCAACTCCACGTTCATTGCTCAGCAGAAACTTCATTCGTTTCAGTCCTCGGTTCGGTTGGGTAGTTCCCAACCACTTAACAGGCTGAGACCAATCTTCTCTACTCACTAGCATAAGCCTGTTGACCAGGCCATAGGCGATTGTCAAGGAGCAAGAAAGAAAATATAATAAAATAAACCCAATTTTTAAATTCATACGACACGTTCAATGTGACTGTGAGTGCTTTTGAAAAAGACAATTTCAATATTCTTGGCTTTTCTCTTGTAAGCTTGTCTTCGCCTTACCCACCAGATGGTGTAGATTTTCATGTTGATTCATTCGAGGTCTGAAATGTAGTTGTTTAAGCATGTTCTCGTAAAAATAGAGTAACGAAATTATACGAAAGCTAAATATACTTCAAACGGATTGATTTTTTGCTTTAAAAGTCATTCAAAGTAAAAAATCAATCATCATCACGATGATTGATGATAACATCTATGTTAATGAGTCCTTCCTACCGCATCCCTACCCTTAATTGCATGTTGACCATTCACTCGTCAGAAATTTCAAATAACGGCCATTTTTCCTAAATCAGAAAGTCGAATTCTTGTGCTCCAAATTGAAAAGAATTCTTGTAAAATTGGTAAAAACTCGGAATACTAGTGACTACTGGTCAAGCACTAAAATTATATATATTTTTGCTTACTTACAAGGATATGTAGGTAACTAACTTGAGCGCAAAAATTATCCAAAATAAAACATATAAACATTACCGAACAATTCTTAGCAATAGACCTTGTGGCGTTGTGTTCGTGATGTGTAACTAGAAATTGGAATTTCCCAGGTTCGAAACCAACCAGCGCCATGATTTTTTTACTTACTTAGTGAGAATAAACACCGTCAGAGTACCCCAATCAAATTTCTCTTAAGCTCCAAGTTGTGATAATCAATTAACCAAGATTTTTGAAAATTTGGAAATCTTGTCATACATTTAGTTTGGGTTTTCCAAGTTGGCTAGTTGTGAAGAACAACATTTATATTGTACACTTTTTGCCCAAGGCGCGTAGTCCGCCGGGTTAGGACCCTTGTCCTAGCTTGGGTAGGTGCCGCACAAAAAAAGTGCGTGGTGTGGTAGTGGTGAGTGGAAGCGTGGAGTAGTTGCGGTCGTGGAGGGTGTGCTTGAGTCGGTATGCGTAGCGCGCTGATCGGCCTCTGCTTAAGCAAAAGTTCAACCCCATGATCAGTGTTCAGCAGAAAGCCCATTGCCTCACTCTCGGAAACTTCCTAGACCACCCTCCACCATTCACTCGCACAAGCAAAAAGTTGACCAGGCCATAAGCGAGTGTAGCATACACTTTTCTCTGTAACCCCTAAAGACCCCCTAATTGACTCCTTGACCCAAGAATGACCTTTCAGGGTAAAATCTTACTTTTGAATGAAACAAAAAATTATGATGGTTTGAATAACCCAGAGCCTCCCTTGACATAGAAATGACCCCTTGACTACAAAATGACCTTTTAAGGTCAAACTCTATTTTTGCATAAAGCAAATATTAAAGGCTTAGATGGTCCTTAAGTCCTCATTCACACGGAAATGACCTCTTAAATTAGAAAAACTCTACACCAATTATTCTGTTTTCAATCTAATGATTTTGATATTTTTCTACTGTCTAAAACTCTGTTTAGTTTCCCTGCTTCCACTACTTTGTTGACCGTTTTACCACGGTTTATTATACAAAGTATTGCGAGACAATCTATGCAATCTTAAACCCATGAAAGTACCAAACCATGTTGAAATATTGTCCTTAAGAAACATGCAGTGCTACTACTACTTGCATTAAGTTGTTAAGGCATTAAGGTGTCTTAATATAAATTAGGTCAAACTAATCATGCCGGAAAACGCCAATATTATGTAGTTTTCTCTTATTGTTTTGCAAGCCTCGTAAAAAATACGATATTGTCACGGGCACCTCATGTGCCACCGTGAACTCTCGGCGGGGTCGACTGTGCTATGGGTAGTGCGCTCAACGGTAGAGGCGACGCGACAACTTGCTTGGCCAATGAGCGTTGGACAACGACACTACAAGAAAGAGTTGCAAATAAGTTTATTTGCAGTGACGTAAAGCTAGGGGTCAACAAAGGTCAGGGACAACGCATAAGTCGACATGGCCATGGGCCAGAGGTCTGGAAAAGACAAGTGACAAAACCCGACTGACCAAGAACAAACTAACCGCCACTGCTATTTATAGCAGTGGTCACAAGGACAAGGTCGACCCACAACTGAACTCTGAATTTTACAAATTTAAATAATTAAAAATATTTAACTAAACAAGCACACTTGGAAACTTGACGATACATTTATTCCCTACTCTCTGCCGTTTAAGGCATAATAAGGCAATAGAGTGGCTGCTTAGCCTATCATTGCTATGCAAGTAGATCTCTAGGAATAGAAGGACATGTTCATGCGAATAGTAGATAAGTTGCTTACCGCGTTGAAAATTTTCTTATTTTTTTTCCTTCTTAACGCTTCTGGGTAGGGGAAAATCTGTTATTAAAACGGAGTATTTCACAAATTTTCAGTTGGCATTGGCTAGTAGACATAAGGTATAGGGCCCATGAGCAAGTAAAAAAAGATCACTAAAATGTTCAGCTAACATGTTTTCTTCTCAGTTGCAACCTATTGTCACGGGCACCTCCGTGAACTCTCGGCGGGGTCGACTGTGCTATGGGTGATGCGCTCAACTGGTAGAGTG
>JAQFYP010000304.1:0-26438 GCA_034694865.1 Bilobella braunerae | reverse complement strand
ACGCCCCCAAAATGACCCCTTGACCTCAAACTAACATTTCGAGGTCAAAGCCAACTTTTGCAAGGAACGATATATGTCATGTGTATTGAATCACCCTAGCCGTTTATTGTTTTCGCGAAGCGAAAACTACGGCTAGTATTTATAATTGAAATAGATAACATAAAATAAATACTGCGGAATGGATGCCCACGTCTGGCAATGTGTGGTAAATCCTAAAGTTTGGTAAGCAGGTGTGTTTTAGTGCAACCTCTACAGGTGATTTTAATGTTGACTCTCAATCCCTAAACCATCTGATTTCCCATTGTTCATTGTCATTGTCAATCAACTCAAAATCAAGGTACACGTGTCCAAGTGAGACAAGTCTGATGTCATTTACTAATTTCAACGATTAATTAACTAAAGTTAATTAACTTACTTGAATTAAGTGTCTTTAACAGGTATCAGTCGCTGTCAAATCGCTTTGGATCGAGGTTTGTGGTTACCTGCTTAACTTCCGGTCCACCTTCATCGTTGTCTTCCAGCATCCAGAAATATGGACTTGAGGCATTACTGGGTACTCGTGACCCTTGTCATCATCACCTCCCTTCCGATGTCACTGACCAAGAAAGCCAAGGAAAAGCCAGAGTGGGCCAAGAAGGACATCAATGACTACAGTGAGGCTGACATGGAACGACTCCTGGACCAGTGGGAGGTAATGTCATGTGGACATATGACATGTCATAACATGTTGAAGTATGTGACAAGGCATGTCAATGTCAACTGCATGTTTACATTGAGATCTAAAAACCTGAGTATTCGATAGCGATAGCAATCAACAGCGCTTAATCAGCGATTTTTACTGTTGCAGGAAGATGACGAGCCACTTCCTGTTGACGAACTTCCAGAATACAAGCGACCGCCGCCCAGTGCTCCAGATTTTGACATCAACAAGGTATTTGATCAAAGTTAATCGATGCAGAATGTAATCAGCAATTAGTTAATTAATGAGCTAATTAAAAAGGCTAATTAGTTAGTGTGGGACTAGACTTAACCTAATATTTGTAATTTGTGGACATTAGATCGGGTCTATGTCACCAGATGACCTGATGAAGATGACCAAGAAGGGGAAGACGGTCATGATGTTCGTCAACCTGGACGGAAACCCTACAAAGCAGGAGTGTGAGACCCTTAGCAGCCTCTGGCAGGGGGCCCTTAGAAATGACCATATACAGGCAGAGAGGTAACCATATGGTCATGTGATCGTAATCGCTGATCTTAAAAATCGCTTGTCATTTCTCTAGATACGTCATTGACGACGCACGTGCCATCTTCCTGTTCCATGACGGTGCTCAAGCTTGGGACGCCAAGGACTACCTTGTCCAGCAGGACCGTGTCAAGGACGTGACACTGGAAGGACAAGTCCACCCTGGACAGAAGTCCAAAGACTCGAGCGCTGGAACAAAGTCCAAGCATTCCAGCGCTGGAAATAAATCCGGAGATTCCAGCGCTAAAGCGCAGAAGAAGGCCAAGAGTGAACTCTAATCAATTATATATTTTCCAGTGTATCCAGTATTTGCAGAGCAATTGTATCAAACGTTTAATTACAAAAATTTAGAAAAACAACCATGTTCTAAACAGGAATAAATTACTGTTGTGCTGGGCTTGAGTTCACTTTCTGACTGTAAGCGTCATCGCTGATGATGACGCTGATTTCTTCGCCTCCTGATTCGCTCTCCAGCTCTGGACCAATTCAGCGATCTTTCCAGGCTCCATTTTCTCTTCCACCAATCGGAGAGCGAAGGCCAGGCCACGCCTCTCCAGGTCAACTCCCATCAACTCCCCCATTTCGCTTAGGATCTCAAACACCTCCGGGCAGCCGGTGTTCATGGTGCTGAGAATCGCTGCGGACTCGAACGCTGAACGCTGCGCTGATTTTCAAATGTTCTTTTTAAATTGACGGTAAAATAATTTCAGCGATTTTATGCTTTAAATTAATCAAACTTACTGTTAGAAAATCCGCAAATCGTTGCTCCTTCAATTTACTGCAACGTTCGAAACTGTCAAAAAGATCACCAGAAATTTCGTGTTTAAGATTTATACCACAAAAAGGAAAGGAGTCATAACTAAATTTTCTAAATTTGGCAAAGCATTTATCATTATAACTTTTTACCGCCGCCCAAGTCTCACGAAATAAATATTTCTAAAATGATGGACAAGTGCTTAGCTAGCAATAATCACTGAGATTTTTCAAGCTTCGAATTTTTTTTTTGGAAATTTTGAAAATATCAAAAAATAATAATTCATATTTAGAATAATACTTATACCCATAATTTTGTTCTAAACTACCACTACACACATTCAACTATGATCCGAATCCAGCCACAAAAAATGCCAATCGCTTATTTTAGAATTTTAAATGCTAATCAAAAATTGAAAAAATTTTGAAAAAAAGACTTGGAAAGAGTCAAGTCGCTCATAAGTTAAATAAACTATTTTTTTTAGCATTTCGAAATTCTCTAAATAATTTTTTTTCTTTTCTCTTTTGAAAACCTAAACAACCAAGAAGAACGGAACCTGGCCTTTGTGAAATCCGTCCAAAAAAAAATCGCATTTAATTTTTCACTGGCGTTCGAGGCTTTCAAATTGATCCACAATACTCTTTTAGCAAAAATCGCTGAAAATTTAGAAATTGAATTTTTAAATTATTTAAAAAAAAAATTCAATTTAGCAAATAGCTAGGTTTTTGCTTTGTTCTAAACTACTCCCACAAGCTATCCATGGAATCCAGGTAAACACTGCTAATTAGCATCTTTTCACTGCTCTAATCGCTAAAAATTTTAGAATTTAAATATGTACATTCAAAAAATCATTTTTAAAAAAGTAAAAAAAAAAATTAAGAAGAAGCTTAAAAAGTATTGAAAAAAACTGATTAGTCAGTTGCTCTTGATTAACTTCAAATTAAGTAGACCGAAATAATTAAGCTTTAGAATCCAGGTTAAACTTAAGGTTAAAAAAATTCCAAGGACCTTCTCCTTGAGTGGGAATCGCTGAAAATTAGAAATTTTAATTCTTAAAAAAAAGCTATTTAAAATAAAGTTAATATTAAAAAATTATTTTAACATATTAGGTTCGTTAGGTTGCATTTGAGTTAATTAGCTTTTAAACTAAATCTAAAGCTAATTCTGAAACAAATTGTGCTTCAGAATCCCGGTGAGAGTTTCATGTACAAATTCTGCTAATTAGCATCTCTTCATTTAGCGCATCCCGAAAATTTTCGAAATTTCTAAATTTTAATTATTTAAAAAAGAAATTTGATTTGTTCAAAAAAGTTAATATTAAAAATAGTTAGGCAGCGTGTTAGGTTAGTTAGTTTGCTTTGAGTTAATTAGCTTTTAAACTCAAAGCTCATTTTGAAACAAATTGTGCTTCAGAATCCAGGTGAGATTCTCAGGTAAAAAAAGTGCTAATTAGCATCTTTTCATTGAGCTTAGAAGCCTCGCCCAGAGTATCGCACCACAAATTAATTCTGACTAGGAATTTATTAGTGTTTGCAAAGTAGTTGTAAAAGTTCTTAATTAATTCATGTTTCACTCTGCGATAGAGTTACAAAAAGAGCGCTAAACATAGCTTCTTCGTGATTTGAACGACGGGAGTGGCTCCGGCTGCGGCTGGGCTCTTCCCTGTCTCAGCGTCTCCCTTCACCAGAGTTAATTACAGGTAGAGTTACCAGGTGAAAAGCAAGAGTCTCATCAATGAATCTCCTGTTGCCATGGCTCCCCTCCAGAAATAGGCGACGTTCTTAGCATACTCAATTTATGCAAATAAGTGGAAAAACTGGAATTCAACTCAAATAAATCTATTTCTTTGTGTAATAAAGTAAAAGCTTCGGAAAATCTCGCTTTTCTGCCACAAAAGTTTAAAAAAAACGTTTTCTAAAAAAAACAGGTATTGAAAAAACGCTCGGTATGTCTCCTGATCCGACCTAATTGGCACTTGCCCACCTGCTGGACACCTTGTAATGACATCCACTTTGGCTGACGATGTCAACTTCGTGTGCCGTGTCCACCCAAAACCGGTCCACGTTCCCTAGTCTAAAAGCCTTTGTTCAAATTTTGGGTAAAATCGCTTGAGAATCGCTTCTGTTAAAATCGCTTAAAAGTGGACAAATAGAGCTTAAGGTGACGCTTGAGCAATTTTCCATTGAAAAAATGTTACAGGTACTTATGAAACGCCCGGAACAATATTTCTCACTTTCTGCATTTTCTGGTACATTTTCTCAGAAAGTTTTGAAAAGGTAGCGAAAAAAAAACAGCGAAAAGATTAGAAAAGTGGTTTTTGAAAACGAGATTCTCACCTGCAAAATCACAGATCATGTCAACTCCCATCAACGTCCCACAAATCATCAACCTGAGGAGATGAAGCTTGAAATGCTAAAATGTACAGAGACTTTTTTAAAGGCCTGAATTCTGTATTAACAATTTTCAAACGTAAGCCGCCAAACAAACAGTGTCAAAGGCGCTATTTTTGGAGCTTTCGCGGAAAAGGCTACGCTATGCCCCGATCCCACCTTGCCGCGAAGTTTTGCGGCAAATCGCTGAAGCGTTGCCGTGAAAAAAATTGGCGCTCTTTATCATTAAATTTTGTTTTATTAAAAAAGGCTCTGTACAAAAAGCCACTTTAATGAAACGAAGCCAAAAAGTCTCGCTTTCCATCATTTTTGACTGGTGAAGAGCCACGAGTTCTTTGGCCGCCAAAACAACAATAATTATCCATCACACGTCAAGGCTCCTCGACGGTGTGAAGGGGTCAGCTATGGCAGCGGTGACCTCGCGCCTGTCACCCAATGTCAACAATGTCACCGTTGTCAAAACAGAGGCTTCTGTGGCGGGTACAGAAATCTATTAATTTTGTGTGTCACGTCAGTCTGTGACGTGACACTTGTGACACCGGTGTCTGCGTCACGCTAAAAATCCGATTAGGCTACGCTCCATAAAATGCACCTTTGTCATTACTCTCTTTTTTTTCCTAAAGCGGATGAGCTTAAATTTTTGGTGACATTTGTGACTTATAAAAGAAACAACGGCACAAATTTTAAGCTTTTTCAGAAATACGGATTATAATTTTTGCTGATGTCAGTAGAAGCGGCGCTTAAGCTTGCAAATGCGCCACTCGGTTTCACTCTCACGAAAATTAGCTAAAAAAACGCGTCATCAATTCACACTTTCATAATCTTTGCTTAACCCCAAAAAACGTCTTTGTACCTGTTGACTTTAGAAGGTACTTTTGCACTTTTTCATTCATTCTAATTTTAAAACAAGAAATTGCGCCGCGGCCATGTTTACGATCTTGTTTCTCACGGTGTGGCCGGAGCTTAAAACCAAAAAGAACTTTGACTATCACTTTTTTTTCAAATTTTCAAAAAATTGCGCCGCGGCCATGTTTACGACCTGGTTCCATAGGGTGTGGCCGGGGCTTAACTTCGAAAAGAACTGACTGCAATGAATTTTAGTTTTTCATTCATTTTCACTTTTTCAAAAAGTTGTTGCCGCCGCCATGTTTACGACCTTGTTTCATTCGGATTGGCCAGGGCTTAACTTCCAGAAGATTTTATGAAAGCCATAAAACTGACCTGGTTCATGCATTTTTAACGTAAAAATTTTACGCAAAATTAGCATAAATGTGACGCGACAATTAGCAAATACCCAAATCTGACGTAAAAGTAGGAGGGAAATTTTTAGCGTAACAAATTTTATGCGCCGCCATAAAAATTTGACTCCAAAAATCAACTTCTCGGAAACAATATTAAAAATATAAATAAAAATTTGGAGGGAAATTTTACAGGAAAATTTTAATGTGTTATGAAAATGTTATAAAGTGAAAAATGAGTTTTTCCAGAAGTGACGCTCAGCAACAATTTGCGCGTTTTTCACGCCCACGCCGTCACTTTTTTTGGAAGTGACCAAAAGGTCACGCCTGCGTGACCATCGCCTTTAGTTAACTAATTGGCTTCGTTAATTGTGACTTAACTCATTGTTAGCGTTTAAGGTAGTTAAATATTTGGTTGGAGGAGACAGGGTGGCACCAGAGGAGAGGAAACTCGTCAAGAGCAGGTAGGCACAAGGACGGCGCATCACTCCTCTGCATGGGATAAAGATCACATCGCGAGATCAGCAGAGATCACAGCATCTTCTAGCCCATGCAGATTGGTCCATGGACAATGGTCCATTGGTCGAAAGCAAAAAAATCTTTTGTTTTGCAGAGGAGAAGCCTATTTGAAGAGTAAGATGCGAGATGCTCGCTCTCAGTCTCCCAGCAACTGGCAAGCAAAGCCTCCGTGTCCCTTTCCACTTCCGCCAGGAAATAGACCAATCAAAGGACGCCGCAGCCAAAAGGACGGCCAATCACGAGCGAGATCACAGTTAACGAGATCACCATTAAGCAAAACACTAAAATAAGGAGCAAGGACGCCGAGTAGCCAATTTACGTAACCTTCCCAATAAGACGCTACAATTCGGAGAGGAAACGCCTTCCGCAATAAACTCAACGCAATCAAAAGCCATCAACAACATCAAAGCCATCAGCGACATCAAAGTCATCAACGACATTAAAGCCATCAACGACATCATCATCAAATCAAAGTGACAAATTTCAACGGCATTTGAAAAATAAGGATATTTAACCTTGTTCGTAACGAAAATTGAGGTAATGTATAATTTATAGACTAAATGTTTAGGACAAATTTTTAAGCCATATTTTTAGAACAAAATTTTTGCATCAGAACCAAACTTTAAAAAATATATATTTTTAAAACAAATTTTTTAGAAAACATTTTCAGAGCAAAGTTTTAGAACCAAACTATAAAAAAAAGCCTATTTTGAATCAAACTCATTCAATGAACTTTGCTTAAAAAAATTATCCTGAGTAATTTTTAGAAAACTGTAGAATGGCGCCTAAGTTGCAAAATTCAGATTCTTTTTGTTTTCTTTATTTGAAAAAGCGGAACCATTTAAAAAAAAGATTTAAAGCAATTAAAAAATTAAGATACTTTGGCGTTCAAAACAATACAATTTGTTCTAAAAAAATTTAGAACAGAAGCATAATTTGAAGGATTTTGATAGAGCCATTTTAAAGTTCTAAACATTATGATTTTAGAAGAAGAATATGATTTTTAAAACACAATTTTTCTAGTTCGGGGAATTTTCCGCAATTTTTCGGTTTTTATAATTGTTTTAAAAGTCATTACCCCGATTACTTTATACGCGGATTAAAATTTAAAAATACGAGAGGTGGGGTGTTGACATTTTTTTTAAATTTAGAACACGTTTAGAACAAGGTTCAAGGGGCGTCGAGGCCTTGATTGACAAATGATGTCACTTTCTTGTTTTGGCTGCTGAATGGCCTCTCCTGAAGTCCAAAGGACGCCGAGAGGTCATTGCAGCCGCTTTTGGCGGAGTGGCCAAGAAGGGCAAGTCAACTTGGACAAGATCCTCTGTCATGTCCACTTGGACAACACTTGGCCAATGTCCACTTTCTCGGACAAGTCTGTTGACTTGGGCCTTGACCACAGCGATGGCCAACTCGAGCCACCCTCACGCCAGACTTTTATGATCACTCTCTAAATCCGGTTTTGGACCGCTCCAGGCTCAGTCTAAACTTTGTGTCACCAAGGTGCATAGAAACAGTCGATAGGTGTAACAGCTAGGACCAGATTTTCAAAAATTATCATATTTTTTTTTTAATTTTTAAAATAGTTTTTAAAGTTTTCTAAAACTTGTTTTTTCTAAATTTTAGAAAATGGACTCCAAAAATCTACCCCTGCGCACAGTGGCCCTCGCGACGCTTTTAGTGGCCATATTCGCTCCACTGCCAACTTCACAGAATCAATACTGCTCAATATCGTCTCAGCATACTCTATGCAAATATCAGGTAATAGAACAGTGATTCACGGCTATAAACAATCGTAAAAATATTTTTAAAAAATACAAGTTTAAATGTGATTCTTAATTTCAATTATTGCAATAATAATTATAATTGCACTTAAAACGCCCATTAAATTTTACAATGGGACAATAAATTGTAAGCTTTTGATTTAAAACCAACAAAATCAAGTTTTTTAAACAAGGAAATTTTTAAATTTTGCAAATTGCCAAAAATTGAACCAGGTAGCTTTCTCAGGTGTGGGTCGTAAAATGTTTATGCTAATGACTGCTAATTGAGCAAATATTGTGCAGGTGCTAATTGCAATTAGCACTTTTCTACCCTAGACAAAACGTGTCCGGGAAAAGTTGATGCAATTATGTAAAATTAACCTATGTTTTTTTATGAATCCATTTTAAAAAACTGCTTTTGATAAAAAAAATACAGAACAAAAAAAATTATGGCAGATGTCAATTAAATTTTTAGAAAAAGTGGTTCTGTATAATTTTTATTGACATTAGCACGCAGTTGTCAAGAAAGATTTAATAAGAGCCTAATTGAACAAAAACTTAAAAGTTAAGGAAAGCTTTTTATTGGTGGAAAAATTTAAGTAAAGCTTTTTTATTGGTTGAAAAGTTTAGATAAAGCTTTTTTATTGGTGGAAAAAGTAATTTTAGGTTTAAAAGCTCTTCCTAAAATTAAAAGATAAAGATCATGGAAAATCATGAAAATCATCTTCTTCCTAATTGGTTGAATTTGAGAAGGGGCAATTATTTTTAGGCCTAAATTGCTCCCTTGTGAAGGGTAAATAAATAAGTGTTCCCTTGTAAAGGTAAATTGGAAAATTAAGATTTTCCTGTAAAATTAAGATTTTCCAGTAAAATTAAGGTTTTCCAGTAAAATTTGAGAATGTTGACAAGGGTGCAATTTACTGTGATTTTCTTAATTTCGACCAAAAATGGCCAGAAGTTGTTAATTTTTTAAGTTTTTAGGATTATTTTTAGAAATTGATTAAAAACTTGTTTTTTTTTCTTACTGTTACCTGTTGTTAATTGGAGGAGTCAGGTAGAGATTGGGTGTATTTGAGCCATTAATTGCAATTATTAGCGTACTTAACTCCTTCCCTTCCTTTAACTGCCTTTGAGAACGAGTCACGACAACCAGAAACAGGCGTTAGTAGGTCTGTATAACGCAACCTCATTTGCATAAGAAAGGAAAAGGGCAGCTCTCAGAGGCCTTGAAGACGTAAACAATAATAACAAAAAAGGTTTTGAGGGGAAATTTCTGTGACTTTTTTTAGTCCAGAAAACAATATTTCACACCTATCAAACTTCATCTTCACTTTATTTTTAAGTGCTTTCGAGTCCTCAAAGTAATTAAAATTCAAAGATTAGCCTTACACGTGTTTCCATTTATGTAACGTTTTTTTGGGGCATTTTGACCACTGTGTACCTCCACGCCGTTCTAATTTTTGTGATTTTATTTGCACGTTTGAACAGTGCACTCCAGCTATAAGAGTCTTTAAATTTAATCCTTCTTGTTTTTTCTAATTCTTGTGATTTATTTTTGCACTGTTTTCGACGCCGTTTAAGTTTTCGTACTTGATTCCCTAGCTTGATCTGTAACTTCAGTTGTGCCGCTTTTTACAGGGTCTGATTATGTCGTATTGCTTGTAATTTTAGTTTGAATTTGTTTGAACACAATTTGATGATTTTTGAAGTTTCCTAACTCTATTTCTGAACAGTGATTCCCTGTTATAAGTGCATTTTCCTTTGTTTAATTATTTTTGTTGTTTCGTTTTGTTTAAAACAATGAATCCCACCACGTTTCCTTTTGTCTTATTGTATTTTTTTTTAACAGTGTGTTCTTATTATAATGTTTTTTTTCTTTTTACTAGTATTTAGTAAGTTATCTAATTTTTAAGATTTACTTGTTTAAGTTTTTTTTAATAGTAAAGTGTACTATGCGCTTTTCGATTTTGAAGTTAATAATGGATAACCTAAATTATATTATAAACTCAATTATTGAGCGCTCTGTACACGTTATTCTTAATTTAAGACGTTTTTGTCGGTTGTTGAGCACTGTGTGCGGAAAAGCCCTTGTAAATGGCGAAATTTTGCAAATTTTACATCGACGGTTGTTTTTAATCTTGTGAATATTTTAGTTTTTAAATGTTTTTTTGTTCTGTTTGAATAGGGTGTAGGACCACGGTGCAAGACGCCGTTCGAGCTTGGAATTCCGCCAGAGGACCGTGAGTTGATCATGGATATGCACAATTCTTATCGAAGCCGAGTGGCATCTGGAAGGGAGTCACGTGGTCGGCCGGGACCGCAACCAACTGCGTCAAATATGAAGGAACTTGTAAGTTGCTGCGACACTGAGTTGCGTCATTTTTGCTGTACACCATGCTTGCTTTTTTCAACGAATTAGAGCCCTCCTTACGTCATTTTGAAACACATTTGAGTTCCCTGCATCTTAAAATTCGTCGCACGCACAACGCTCAAAAAGTTTTGGACATAAATATGTCGCAAAGGCTCCTTGACGGCTCGTAACTCCATGATTTATGTCGTCGTAAAATCTACCAACTTGTTTTTGTTGACATCTTGATTTTTATTTTGTTGTACTTATTCATTTGCGCGATTCAATTTTCAGGAAATTAAAGTTTTTGCGTCAATCATTTTTACTTTCGAATTACTTTACATAAACAATAGGAAATACTTAATTAGTAGTTAACAAAAGCACTTAATAGTTGTATAGCAATTAATTAGTTAATAAACTTACTGATTAGTTTAAATAATTAAGTTTTACTTTTTCGTACTAGGTTTGGGACGACGAGTTAGCTGCCACTGCTCAGCGCTTAGCCGACCAGTGCAAGTACGCGCATGACTGTTTGGAATGTCGCAAAGTTTGTAAGTTTTAAAAACTTTCAAAAAAAAATCCTATTCAAAAACAATTTTGTCAAAAAATAGTGTAAAAAATGTTTTGTCAAAAAGCAAGTTTGTTAAAGAAAAAAGGTTTTCCTAAAACATGTTGTTAGTTTTTTTCAAAAATGATTTTGAGAAATTTTTGGTACAATTTTAAGCTATTTGATTTGAGGCGTCAAATGAGGCACTAGAATTCTACTTATTTAGGTTAGGTTAGTTGCTTAGAAGTAGAATGTAGGTTGGTGCTTCTCCTACAAATTTTTCAAAGTTTCTGAAAATCCACCAATTCAACCAAAAAACGGTTTTTTGAAACACGGTTTTTATACAAAGCTTTTAAAAAAAAGTTTGAAAATAAAAAGTTTTTTTAGAACAAGTTTTTTAAAAAATGTTTTTTTTTAAACAGCCCGCTTCCTCACTGGCCAGAACCTGTACCAATTCAGTGAAAATATTCGTCGTCCAAAGGCGAATTGGGGGTCGGCGATCAACGCTTGGTACGACGAAGTGGCACAATGGAGTCCCTCACACATCCAGTCTTTCCAGTAAGGCACGCGCACCGATTTAAAAACAATCAATCACACCCGACTTTAATTACTCATATGCTAATTAGCTAATTGCAATTAACTTTTTTGCGTGCAATTACCTAACTTTTTGTGGCCTGAGTTTACCTAAAAAGTGGTTATTTGTATGTTCAGCTTCATCAAGCCCCTGGGTCACTACACGCAGATGATGTGGGCGGAGACAGAGCGAATGGGGTGCGGCTACTCCTACTTCAACGACGGCAAGTGGAACCGCAAATTGTACATATGCAACTATGGGTCCGCGGGCAACATCGTCACGACTCCGATGTACCTTCAAGGGTCCCCATGCTCGGCATGCCCGCAAGGCACCTCATGCTCCCTTAAGTACCCTGGACTTTGCACAGGTGAGGAACGAGAGAATGAAAAATGGTTTTCGAAAATTTGAAAAAAAAATTTGTTTGCAAAATTTTGAAATTTTGAATGGCCCCCATTGTCATTCTGTTAAGGTTAAGGGCCCTCATTTTCATTCTTTTAAGTTCAGGGACCTCTCTCTTCCTTCGTCAAGTACCCAACGTTCAAAATTTTGACATATTTTGAAGCTGGATTTTGTTTAAATGCGGCAAAAAAAAATTCAAAACAATAACTATCGGAGTTTCGACGTATCACACCTGTCGCAGAACGTTAAGGCACACGACAAAAAAAAACACAAAAAAATCAAATGGCGTTCAATCTTGCTAAATATCAAAAGGCTACTTTTTGGCATTTAAACGGCTAGCTTTTTTGGCAAATTAATAATTAAATTATAATTATTATAGTAAAACTAATTAACTAAAAGTACAAAGTATTTAAATCAAAATTGTGTACTAAATTTTTCATGTTTGTAGATTAGATTTGATTTTTATCTGATTTTATTCATTGCTTATGCAAAATGCCATTTACATTCCAAGAAGTTTAATTTGTCATAAATTTGAGAAGAACAGGTTCGAATTGTTGATTAGAAATAACGTCTGTCTTTGATCGAAAAAAAAATGATAATTTTGACGTCGTTTTTTTTTAAAATTTGCTTGTATTTTTCATTCATGATTTTCTTGTATTTTTCATTCAACATTTTCTTGTATTTATTTTTCCAGCATCTCATTCGTCAGCAATCGTATTTCCGCAATCACAATCAGCGCCGTTTGCCGGATTTCAGAGTCCTGCGCCTGCGCCAATTCAGCCGCGTCCAACCACGACGACAACGACAACAACGACGCCGCGGCCGAGCACCAAAAAGCCCGAAATCATCAACGAAATCGAGTCGAACGACCTTGGGTTCGAAACGCGCTCCAACTTTCCGCGCAAAAACCGAAACAACCAAAACCGCTTCTTCTACGAAACGCAAGGCGCCAACGGTGGGCGTAGGGCGCAGGACTCACCGCCGCAGTTCTCTTTTGTAACCACGTCCGGTCCATCACGACCGCTCGCCTTCCCGAGCCCACCAACCACTTCTCAGCCGTTTCGCTTCAGCTCCCGAATCGGCCCGAACACACCCGAGCCGATAAGCGCAAATGCCCGATTCATTCCGAACGCACCCGAGCCGATAAGCAACCAAAATGAACGATTTACTCCTCAGAGCCGAGCCGAAGAATTCAAGCCGACAACAGGATCCCGATTCTTCCCGAGCCGGGCCGAATCGGAGTTCAACCCGAGTACGGTCGGCTCCGGACTTTTCCCGAGCCGAGCCGAAGATCCCTTCCGGCCAACGACTTCGCTCCCTCAGCCGTTTCCGAGCCGAGCCGAACAAGAATCTGCCCCGCCAACAGCGGTGAGCCAAGTGAGCCACCAAGCTGAGCCACCGGTTCGGCGCGTGACCGATGTCAACAAGATCCTCATTTACTGTGACTTTGACTTCGCCAAGTGTCCCATTCGCTTCACGGGGTCAAGTTGGAACTACAGCGAGACGCTGATTGGTGGGTTTGGGCGGGGCTTCGGTGTCCAAGTACCCTCGGGCCAGATGTCCAACCTCTTCATCCGGAGTGTCATGTCACCGGAAGAGGATGGCCAAGTATGTCTGTCCTTCAGGTACCTCAAGCCCTTGACCCACGGTGCCCCGCCGCTAAGGGTCACGGCGGGGACGCTCAACCAAAAACCGCGCGTGGTGGAGCTCAGCGACGAGTCCTCCTCGCCCGCCGATTGGCTCACGGCCAGCATCCAATTCGAAAACTTGCGCTCAAACTTCCTCGTCATCTTCCAAGTGCCGCGGAACCCTCTCCAGGAACCAATCAGAGTGGCCATTGACGACGTCCTCGTGACACGGGGCCTGTGTCACTGAGAGAGCAGCGGAACCAATGAGAGAGCGTTCTTTTTTTACACCAGAACCACCCACCCGGAGACCACCTCAAAAGCATTACAAACTTGCCCAGTATAATTTGTAATTAGAAATTAGGAATTAGGGTGTTAATTAAGTAATTAGTAATTAGGCAATTAGTTGAGTAATTGTAATTTTCGTAATTGATTGTTGCGGCTGTGCGAGTACTTGGACGCGTGTTTTTTAGAACACGATTTCTGCGTATTACTCTGGATCTCTATCCATTGAAAAATGAACCAAAATAAACGTTTAAAAAAAATTGTAAACTTATTTTCGAAATTGCAAATTGTTCTAAATTTTCAAAAAAAAAATCTTGTTTTAAAAAGGAACCATTTTTTTTTTAAGTTTACTTTTTAAGCAGAAACCCTTTTTTCAAACAATCTTGTTTTTAAACAGAAACCCTTTTTCAAAAAATCTTGTCTTTAAACAGAAACCCTTTTTCAAAAAAAAAATTTTTAACAGAAACGCTTTAAAACAAATCTTTTCCAAATTAAATTTTAAAATTCTTTGTTTTAAATCTCGGAATAGTAACTTGTTTTGAATTTTAATTTTTTTAAACGTAAACACCCACAACAAAGGAAAAATTTGTTTTTTGATGTGAAAACATCAAAAGAATTTTTACGTTATCAAACATTACGCATTTTCTGCACAACTTCTCCCTTTTGTGAGTTTTTCTAAATTTTTAAAAATTGTTAAAAAAGAACGTTTAAAAAAAGTCTTGCCACGTGTCATGACCGAACGCCTGTTTCTAACCGTGGAAGCGATTGGTGCGTTTGAAATTTTTAAAAATGATGGCGGCGGTAGCTGTTTATTTCGCGCCATTGCTCAAGCGTTGTCATTGGACGAGCACTGCCACGGTGCACTGCGCACCGCCACGGTGGGGCATGTCCGTGACCAGTGGACCCACTTTGGTCCAAGAATAGCCTACTACTGGGCTAGACGGTTCCCGGAGGCTGAACTGTGCCAAAGTGACAAGAATCGCTGCTGCTGCTGGCCACGGTCACGGCCCAAAACTAGAGAAGACCGTGTCAAGGAAGCATATTTCAAGCGCATGCGCCGTGATTCGGAGGACGCTACTTCGCTGGAACTGTGGGCCGCCGCGGATTTTTACGGTTTTCACTTTGACACGATTCGCCGCGTTTCAGCCTCCGATCCGCGATTCGTTTTCGATGGGTGTCGCACCGTGGGCTGCCGTGTTCCGGCCGACAAACCGCGCCTTGTCTTTCGCTTTGAAAATTTAGGCCAAGGTCAAGGGCATTGGGAGTTCATGCGGGCGGTGGGCAGAGACAATCCGTAGGCTCAACAACCAATCAAAATTGAGCTTTTAAAAAATGAACGGTTTTCACGGTTTTTCTAGAAACAGTAATTCTATAATCGTTTCAAATAGGGACAGGCCGCTTCCGCTTCATCGAAAACTTCGCGCATCGTTCTTCCGGTAACTTAATCCTGTTTTCAAAAAGTCCCGCTTTTCTAAATTATTATAAAAAAAAAAGTTCCGCTTTTCTAAAAATCAAAAAGTCCCGTTTTTCTAAGAAATTATAAAAAAATCCCGCTTTACTAAAAAATTAAAAAGTTCCGCTTTTCTAAGGATTAATTAAAATTCCAGCGCTAGTACCGCCGATGAAATTTTGAAGCGTAATCCGATTGGTCGACAAGAGGAAGACTCTGATTGGCCGCCGGATGACAGCGACAATTTGATTGGCTGCTGCTCACCGACCTTCACTTCCAAAGCCTCGGATTAAGAAAACTCTCAAAATCAAAGAGCAATAGTGCTCCGCACGGTGACCTTGTCTGTGTACATGACCTCTCAAAAATGTGCTTCTACGGTCACTCATAATCACGGTTTTTTTCACTGTCACGATGCTTATCATCTAATTTGCATATTATCAGAGTATTGAACTGGAGATTTCCTTCAGAAGTTTGATGCATCTTTTATTGCTTTTCAATTCGAGATAACGTGGTATGTCCAGTAATTGGACCATTGACCACGTCCACGCCTGTCCGGCGCCTCTGTCCAGGTCACGTCAAGGTCACTGTCAACCAACTACCTGTCTGCCTCCCTGTCCCATACCTTCAGTCCTTCCCTGGCTCCTGACCTGTCACCATGTCACTCCGTGGTGTCGTCCTGACTCTCCTATTGGTTGGATTCTTCTCGAGGGGTGGAGCTTACAGAAGCGTTCTCAATTTCAGTCCGCAGCGCTATGGGCACAACACCTCCTACGTTCCAGTGCCGCTGGAAGCGATTGTAAGCGCCATTGACTACGCCGCTGGCTACGTCCAGGCCGTTTTCCATGACAACCGTGGCCTTGGCCGGGAAGAGAACCATCCCTCCTACTGGGGCAACGGAATCGCCAAGGAGGGCTACAACAGCGACCCCAAGGAGTACGCTGATGCTGGATTCTTCTTTGCGCGGATCGCTGCGTACCTGGCCAAAGAGTAAGTTACGACGGTTTCGCGGTTACGGAGGTTACGCGGTTATGCGGTTACGGAGGTTACATAGCTACGGAAATTAAGCGGTTACGTACTTTTAGAGGTTGCGATTTGCGAATGTTCACAAATGTTGCTAGAAAAAACCGTGCGACACTTTTATCTTTAAAGTTATTTCCTCAAGAAATGCTTTCCTTTCCACGGCGTAACCTAACACAGTTACGGAGGTTACGCGGTTACGAAACTTCGCAACTTTTGCGAATTAAAAAAAACCGTGCGCCACTTTGTCTTCCACGGCGTTTTGATAACCTTGACATAGTTACGGAGGTTACACGATTACGAACTTTACAAATGCTCGTAACCCTCGTACAATATCCAGTGCATCGACAACAGATCTGAGAAGTTTTGAGTTTTCCCCTACAGAGTAATGTTTTTTCCACTCAACGGCGTTTGCAAAAACCGTTGGACCGTGGAATTTTTTTTAATTAAACTAACTTCCGCTGTTAGGCTTGTTAAGTTAATCGAATTTGTTAATTAAAGTTAATTGGCTTTCCTAATTACAGTTAACTGACTTTCAGGTACGGCTACAACCCCGCCGCGGCATACGACGGCGGCCTTCGGCTCGTAGAATTCCTGGAGTACTTGCCGCAGCAGTATGGACAAGTATGCAGTTCGTACTATCAGAAATGCTACGTCTCCAAGTACAGAAGCATCGACGGCTCCTGCAACAACATCCAGTTTCCGTACTATGGCCAGTCCAATACGATCCTCGGAAGAATTGCCATTCCACGGTGAGTTAATTAGCAATTAGTTAATTGTAATTAAAGATAATTAGCATAAAAGTTAACTTAAGCAAGTTAATTTCTATTAATGTGGATGTTTAGAGTCTTGAGCCGTGCTGCGTTGCGCCACGGTGTTATTGTTCTTAAAAATTCGAAAGTTGAGGAAGCATTTTTTAGCTTTTGTCTTAAGGATTGACCTTGATGACCTTATGTTGACCTTGACTAATCACGTGACCTTTACAGGTACAGCGACGGTGTGCATTCGATCCGAAGGTCATTCTACGGTTCTCCTCTCCCACCGCCGCGGTCCATCCGCTACAATTCCCTGCCTGACAAGAACGTGGAGGAGCCGTCGGTCAACATGCTCTTCGTCAACTGGGGACAGTTCGTGACACATGACCTTGTCCACACACCGTTCTACCAAGGCGGCGACGGACTCTTTTTGGACTGTTGTCATGGTTACAAGGGGTCCTATGACCAAGTCCACCCCAAGTGCCTGGCCATCCCCATTGACAAGGACCCCTTCTACGGCCCGAGAACGCCCGAGCAGTGCCTCAACTTCGCCCGGGCCATCGTCGCTCCCAACTACGCATGCACCGTGGGCTATGCCAATCCGGTAAGGGCTGGGCACGGTGTGCCAAAAAAAACCGTGGCCGAAAAACTTCTTTTTTTTCAAAATTTTCAAAAACCGTGGCCAATTTTTTTTTCTTTCAAAATTTTCAAAAACCGTGTTTAAACTTTTTAAAACCGTGTTTTGACAGATCAATTACCAAACATCGCATTTGGACCTGTCACTGACCTACGGCCGCACAGTGAATCAGTCGGATGAGCTTCGGCTGGGCCGTGACGGACTGCTGCGCACGAGCAGAATAGGCGACGAGGTCATGTTGCCCCTTGACGCGCAGGCGGAGTGCTTCAACTCTTCGAACGGTTTTTGCTTCAAGTCAGGTGACCTCCGGACCACGGTGCACCCGGGCCTCACACTGTTCCAGATTCTCTCAACACGGTTCCACAACTTCTTGGCCAAGAAGCTCCAGAACTTCAACCCGTACTGGAGTGACGAGGAACTGTTCCAAGAGGCACGGCGCATCAACATCGCCATCAATCAGCACATTGTCTACGACGAATACTTGCCAGTACTTTTGGGTAAGGTCAACTTTCTGAAATTGGGTCAATGACCTCCCAGGGTTGGTTGTTGCAAAGGTCATGGATATTTGTTGAATTTATGAATTTGAGGTCAATATTTTGAAGATTTTGTAAGGTCACCTTTTGTGAGACAGGTCACGACGCCGTGGCGGAGTACGGCTTGCTCTCGTCTCCGGGCTACTCACGTGACTACGACGACCATGCGAAACCGTGGATCTACGCGGAATTCTCGGGTTCAGCGTTCCGGCTCCACACGTCCGTCTACGGGCAAATCTACTTAGCCAATGAGGAGTACGCCGTGGAAGAGAAGCTGCCGCTGGAGGAATTCTACAATTCAGCGATTTTGTACAAGGATCCAGTGAATTTGCAGCGATTGCTCCGCGGTTACATGATCGCTCCCGAGCGGCGCCACGACAAATACTACGATCCAGCGATTTCCGAGTACCTCCTCAAGGACAAGCGACATTTTGGGCTGGACATTGGAGCGTTCAACATTCAGCGCACGCGCGACTACGGACTGGCGTCGTACAACGAGTACAGAACGATTTGCGGACTGCCGCAAGCGCATCGCTTCGAGGATTTCTTGGACGTTATTGACGCAGAGGTAAAGAATTTGACGCACGCGCGACAAAGTTTTCAACTTTTCAAACAAAATATCAACTTTTTCTCAAAAAAATAAAATTTCCAATCTCAAATTTTTCTAAAAATTTACCTAGTTCTAAAATTTTCAATTTTTCTAAATTTTAAAAAATTCTAGACCGTGGCAGACTTCAAGCGGATCTACAGACACCCGGATGACGTCGACCTGTACGCGGGAGGAATCGCGGAGCGTCACGTGGCTGGATCGCTTCTCGGCCCCACCCACCACTGCATCGTCTCTTTCCAATTTCAGCGCTTGAAAATCGCTGATCGCTTCTTCTACACGCATGCGTCCCAGTATCACGCCTTTACTCCAAGTAAGCCAATTAAAATTTTAACTTTAATTAACAATTAAATGTTGGAACTAGTCGCCGCGCAGTATTTTGAAACGGTTTTTGCACTGTTTCATTAGAATTTATAGTTTCCCCTCCGCTACGCTGCCTCCCTTCGAGTTTGGTTCTTGTTCAATTAGCGTTTTTCAAAAGTTTTATTTACAGCAACGGCGGTTTTTTTTTTACAAAACCTTGTAAAACCGTGCAAGTTATGCATAGGACCGTGCAAGTTTTCTTGTTCAACCGCGCAAAATTTAAGTAAAACCGTGGGAAACTTTCTGTAAAACAGTTAATTTTTTTTGTAACGCAGTCGAAGTTTTTTTTTTTTTTTTGTAAAACCATTAATTTTTGTAGTAACACCGTGCTTTTTTTGTGATAAAACCGTGAATTTTAATGGTAAAACCGTGAATTTTAATAGTAAAACCGTGATTTTTTTTTGTAAAACCGTCGACGTTACTTTTGAAACCGTGGAAGTTTTTGTTTTGAAAAGGATTTGACTTGATTTAATAAATTTTCAACTGTTTTCTCTACTTTTTCAAGGTCAACTGGCAGCGATTCGAGAAGTGACATTGGCTGGATTTCTGTGCATGACGACGAACCTGAGCACCGTGCCGCTGCGGCCCTTTCAAACGGTCTCTCCAGCGTAAGCTTTCTCTATTCAAGTTTCCTTTTCAAAAGCGCTGTTTTTCTAAGCAAAAAAAAACGCTGATCTCTCTTCCAGGAACCCACTCGTCTCCTGCAGCGATTATCAGCGAATCCCACGGCTCAAGTTTGGGGCCTGGAAGAGAGCTGGAAGGGCTCAGGAGCTGTAATCCCTCTCTTACTCACTTGTTATTCACTCTGTACTCACTCAATTAGAAAATTAAAGATCTAGTCCACTAATCCCTTCGAGAAGAGGCCTTTATTCAAGACAGAGGGGACTTAAGGGGCCTTTTGGGTCACGACACACAGGGGTTAGGTCAAGGGTCTCTCTAAGGGCTCCTCGCATTTTTAAACGGTTTTCCACGGTCCTTTTTAAATTAGAAGCACGTTTTCCCAAAGATAGAGTTTCCGAGGGCCTCGGGCTGGTCAGAGAAGAAGAATTCCTTCCAGAGCGTCTCGTAGTAGTCCACGTCCACAATCACTTTGCCGTTCTGAGAATGTATTTTGAATTTTTTTTTAGAAAATGAGTTTAGAAAAAAAAAAGCAATTTAAAACAGGAATTTTTTAAATTTTCAAAATACCTTGGACAGAACTTCGAAAGCCCTTCGACTCTCCTCCGCCTCGATGCCGAAGCTCGAGCAAACTGATGTAAATTCCGCAACGTCAATGCATCCATCCCCTTTAAAAAAAAAGGATTTTTTATTAATTTTAAAACAACTGTTTGAACAGCATTGCAATTTATTTAAGCGATCAGCATTTTGAAAAAGTTATTTTGGCCTTGCAGGACATTTACAAAACTCGTTTTTTTAATTATAAAATGTATATTTAGAAAAAAAGGTAATTTTTTTAATTTAGAATAATACTTTAGAAAAATATAGATTTTTAAGTTTTAAATTATTTTAAAATAGTCTTATTTAAAAAAAAGTCAGAAGCCTATTTCAAAGCTTTTGGGAATTTTTTGACCTTAAGAAACAACGAAATTTTGTTGAATGGCGTAATGGATTTTGAAAGGTAAAGACCTTCGAAAAGGGTGTTTGACCTAAGAGAAAAAGGGTCATTGACCTTTGACCTCACCTGACGTGTCCTGGAGAGCGAACATGAAATTCATGTAGGCGGTCTGCCACTCGTTGCCCTCCTTGTCCCAGAGCCCGGCCCACTCCTCGCGACTCACCTGTTGAAAATCCCTTTTTTAAACAAGACGGCTTTTTCTAAACAAGCCGTTTTTCAAACAAGACGTTTTTCTAAAACGGAGGAAGACGGATGGGAGAGAGGTAAATTCAGACGGAGTAAAGCATAATTCAAAATTCAAAGAGGGAATTCTGGAGTGTTTGCGTAGTCCTGGAGAGCGCTGGAGAGGTTCACTTTCTCCAGGGCATTCCAGCGCAATTTCCAGACTTAAGTGGACCAACAGGGCCTTAACCAAGGGCCCCTCCAAAACACTTAAGCCTAATAAGAAAAGGGCTCAAAACGAAACTGTTCAAACAGACAAAAACAACTTGTTCAAACACAAAAAGTTCAAAATCATAAAAACACAGTGCACTGTTTGAAAAGCGTTTGAAAGTAAAGCGGACTCAATTTGTCCGAAACTCAAAATTTCAGTTAACAGGAGCTTTTCCTCCTTTGGTTGTAGAATTTAAAAAATATCTTGTTCAAATAGAACAGTGTTTTTGCATGAACTTTTTTTTGCCTAATCAGCGAATGATCGTATTTTTAATCGCTTGATTTTTTAAAACTTAAAAGAAACTGCAGCAGAGCTACAGAGAATTCAGCGTTGATTGAGAGAATTTTTAATTAAAAAACTGTTCTAAACAGCATTTTTTAAAACACGAAATTGCAGTCTTACACTTCATAATTCTTCATTTCACATTTTGGAACATTTCACTCAAAATTTTTAAAAATTCCAAAAATTCACAAAATCCGAGCTTCCGTTGCCCTTTTCAAAATTTAAAAAATTAGAAGTTGTTCTAAACGGTTTTTAAAACATGAAATCCACCGATTTTGCTACTACTCATAAATTGCAATTAAGAAAATAAAACAATTTAAAAATAATCGCCAAGTGAAGCGATGTTTGATCTGAATTGCGGAATCTGGCTTTTGAAAGACGAGCCTAGTAAGCCTTTGGACGACTTTTTTTTAAATCATCTTTTTAGTTTAAAAAAAAAACAGTATTTGAACAATTTGTGCTAGACAGACTGGCGCCTCGGCACCTGGAACCTTACCTGCTCGTCCTTATTGGCATCTGCCTTCTTTCGAAGTGCATCCCAGATTTGGAGGAATCGCACCTTCGTCTCCTCGTATTTCGCATCCCCCACGCTCCAGCCGCGCATCCCACAGATTTTCTAGACAACAAAAAAGCGCTTTTATAAAAAAAAAGATCGCTTTTCTAAAAAAAAAAAAAAAGTGGATCGTTTTTCTAAAAAAGAAGATCGCTTTTCTTAAAAAAACAAGAGCACTTTTCTAAACAGAATTTAAAAAAATCTGAGACGAGAAGAGAATTCTAAGAAAAAGAGAAAGCAATCCTACTTTCTCCGAATTTAGAGAAAAGTGGAATTTAAAGAGGCTTGCGCGGCGTGTACTCACGTTGATCGCCAAGTCGAAATCCTTCTGCTCAATTGTTCCACTTCCGTTTACGTCTAAGGAGGAGACAACAAAAGGAAGATTAATTAGTTGAGTAATTAATTACTAATTACACCCCAATTAATTATCGACCCGTAATTGAGACACTTAAAACTTTTAATTAGCCAAACATCAATCCTGCCCCGCCCCCAACGTAATTAACCAATTAATCACTCTCCCAATGATTTTTCCTAAAGCACCACTTTTCTCCTAACTTTCTCTTTTCCCCCTCGAGCTCTAAGTGCTTGCTTTCTCCTTACGCAAACAGACATGGAAATTAATCAAGAGCTCAGCAAAACACATATTTACTTTTCAAAAAACCACGCGCTTTTCTAAAATGCAAGAAACCGCGGTGTTTTTTAAATAGCATAATTGCTAATTTTGCGGATTTAATTAAAACTCGCACTGCGGTTTTCGCAGTCCGATTTTTGGTCGACAATGCTTCAGAATAATCCAAAGCCAAGCAAAACGTTATTTATGTTTCAAACCCGCGCACTTGTTAAAATAGAAAAAGTGTTTTTTGTTTTTGAAACATAATTGTTAATTTGAGGACTTAATTAAACCTCGCATTGCGTGCCAAGTCCGATTTTTTTCTGTCGACAATGCTTACGATTAAGTCCAAAACTAAGCAAAGTGTCATTGACTTTTTTGAAAACCGCGCACTTTAAAAAAAATAGACGCGGTGTTTTAAAAAATTTGCGGACTTAATTAATTAAAGCGACGATGGATCAAATTAAGTAAGAAGTTATTTACTTTTCAAAAGCCGCGCACTTTTCTAGAGTAGAAAATAGGCTCGATTTTTTAAAACGGTCTAATTTCCAATTTGGCAGACTTAATTAAAGCTCGCTTGGCGGGTCAAGCCCACGCCTTTTTTTCTTGAAGCGGACAGTGATTGATGTGGGTCTTATTTTTAGGAATTGAAATTTGGAGCGCACAACTCCTTAGACAAATTTCTTTAAAAATATTTTTTTTTAGAAAAGTTAGTCTTTAAAAAACAACTTTCACTAATTTTAAAAATTAGGAGAGCAAAACTTTTCACACAAAGAAAAAACTTTCTCCAACTAAATTCCGGCGAGTGAAGTAACTAATAAAGGGGGAAATTTGAAAGGAACGTCTTTTTTGAATTTGCATTTTTGGCCTTATTAGGTGATTTTTCGTTCAAAAAAATAATATTATTCGAAAGATGATATTTTTTTAAAGATGATGTTTTTTCAAAAGATGATAATTTCAAGGATGACTTTTTCAAAAGATGCTTATTTTTTCTAAAAAATAAAAAATGTCAGTTTGTGCTTACCAAAGAATTTGTCAAAGACGAAAAAGAGTTTCTTGCGACGGAATTCCGAAGTCATCTTGAGAAAAATAAATAAGAATCAATTACGCCATTTTTTGAAAAACAAACTTTCAAAAAACTTTTTTACTTTTTAAAAAAAAAGTTGTATTTATCAATTGAACAAGAAGAAGAAAGTGAGAAGTTTTTTTTTTTTGAGAACCTAAAGTTCACCTTGTTATTTCCTAATGGAGATTCTGGACCACTTTCCCTGGAGGGATGCTGGAGAAGACGCTGGAGAATGAGACGCTGAGCGCTGGAAGGAGAGATAGAGACTGGAGCCTTCCAGCCCTTCCAGGACGCTTTTTATCCAGCTCTCCAGCAACCTCTCCAGGAGGAAATCCCAGGTGAGATGAGCCAGAGAGGCTCCAAATTAGGCTGAAATGCCTCCGAGCCCTCTACTCCCCTCCCCAAACCCCACTTTCACTTAGCACACCTCCAATTAACCACTCTGTGCAGAACTGGCCTCTCTACCACCTAAAAATGCCAGTTTAAAAAAAACATTTAGAACAAAAAAATGTTAGATTAAAAAACTTAAATTTGAAAAGGTTTGATTTGGAAACTTTGATTTTTATTTTTTATTTGAGCGCTGATTCTAGAGCTGAGGATGTTTCAATCGCTGTTGGAGAAATGATCGACCACCTTCTGTAACTGGAATTTTAAAGAAAATTCAATTTGAATTTTTAAATTTAATATTTAAAACTTCAATTTCTAGGTTTGCGGCATTTTAAATTCGGCCTTTCAATGCTTTTTGAATGTTTTTTTTTTAAAGATTTAAAAATTTTGTAAACGTCCACTGCAGCAGGGTTGTCAAAAGGTCAATACAAAAAAGTGAAAACTGGGTTTTGAATTTCTAAAAAAAATCGTTTACACTGTTTGATTTTGTAACTCCAACACAACTCACAACATGGATTTCTCATTAAACGAAACTTGTCTCCATTCATTAGCATTAGAAATGCAACAAAAAATATTAAGCGGCGTTTATTCTAGTCGAAATTTTATAAAAACGAAGTTTCGTTGGAAAATTGTGGAATTAAATTATCAAAAACGAGTAAAATTTTGTACAAAGAAAAAATGCAAAAAATATTTTACATTTATAAGAAATCCATATTATATATAAAAAAAAACAGGTGCCCGGCCTAAGCATGAGGTTAAAATACAAATCCTCCTGTACTAGACGGGCTTGTTTGGCTTTTAAAAATATATAAATGAATTTTCTAGTACAAATCTCCCTAACAATTCCGGTTTTTTTCTCGTCGAAATCATTAACTTTTTTTTTACTTTATACTTTATTCATATACGTAATTTGTGCTGTAGTTTAGAAGCGTTTAAAATTGTACTGAATTTCTATATAAAAAATTGAGGTTAATTAGTTGAGATTGAAGCACGCATTCTCAAAAACAGTTCTAAAAACTACAAATTTATGTTGAATTTTTTAATAATTGACTTTTTTTAGAGCTTGTTTTAGAGCCTTATTTTTTGAAAAAAAAAATCGCAAGCCGCCTTTTTGGAACTTTACGGTAACAAGAAATTAGCCTGAAGGTAAAAGTTCCAGCTCCCATTGACGTCTGATGAAAGCGCTGCAAAAATCCCGTGCGCTGCAACGAAATTCATGCATTCCTATGAACTCTTCTTAGAAAAAGAAACTCACTTAAATTTAATTGCAAATTTAACTAGAGTAAAGTTAATTTGCAATTACAATTCACGACCTTCAAGACAGATGAATGAGACTCATTTCAAATGCAAAGTGCAACAGACACATCTTGACGTCTTGCAAAACGACTCCTGCTTCTGCTTTTTGTCTTCCCGCAAGGTCACGTGACTCAACACTCTTAATTGCACTTTAATTAAGTAGCGTTAAGTGGTGGAGCGCAATTAAGGGAATGGAGAAGTGGGTTAGTTGATCATTAGGAAAAATTAGCGTCTCGAAAAAAGGCCCGTCGAATCTGTCAGTTCCGGCCGCCTGCTTCCTTTCAGGGCGAGAAGCGATGCGAAGCGAAAACTTTCTCTTTTAAAAAAAAATTTAGAACAGAAATTGATTTTGCCCATATTCTCTCCTGTTGCTCCGGACGATGCTCCGCGGGAAAGAGAAAGCGGAGCGCTTTGAAAAAGAGATGGGTTTCAACAGGTTATACAAATTCCAGCGCTTGTAAAATCGCTGCTCGAAAATGCAACAGGCGGGTTACCAACAGGTGAAAGCGCCGCGTTCTCCCTCTGTCGACTTTCTCCGACAATTTTTTAGAAATTGGAAGTTTCGAAATTTCACTTTTCTTTTAAAAAAAAAAGAGGTCACTACTTTCAATTCTCTCAATCAAATCACTACCGCTATGATTAACTACAAATCGTTATTTTTCCAATTGAAAATGTTTGACTTTCACGTGAAAGGTTTTTAACAGAAAAAAGAGAGAGGTATTTCCCTTTTTCTAAAACAAATTAATCGCCGCCGCTTTACTTCATTTTGAATTTACCGTTTGTGGGCTAATTGACAGCTAATGTACAGATCAGTTTCTGTTGTAGTCTGTTTTGAAGGTTTTGGGTTTAGAAAAAAAATAGATAATTCATCATTCCCTAGTTTGCGAATTACTTCGTGAAAACGTTCTAAAACAGCTTTTATTAAACATGTCTGAATACTTTAATTTAGACAATAATGCTGCAAAGCCTTAAATTATTAAATTATTAATTAAATTTTGAAATTGAGTTTGATATAGCTAAATAAAATGCTTAAGTAATTTTTTAAATAATGAATTTCTGACTATAAAATTTTATGTCCAACTCTTGTAGGCCAAGTGGTTAGAGCCTTGAGCTCTAGCCAATGGACGGGCACGGGTTCGAGTCCCGGTGT
>JAQFYP010000303.1:0-26479 GCA_034694865.1 Bilobella braunerae | reverse complement strand
TTTGCTTTAGGCCCTTTTACTTGTTAGGCCCTATTTTTTAGGCCCTTTATTTTAGGCCCTTTATTTTAGGCCCTTTTCTTTAGGTCCTATTACATGGAATCAAACAAATTGTGGATGTGAGACCAAAGATAAATTACGCATTCTGTGCGTCCGGAATTCTTTGAGAGCTGAAAATAGGTAAAAGTGATTCAAATTTCAGTATTGATGGGAGGCGTTCATGTGTAAACAAAACAAGTTCAGTGAAGCCGAGATTTTTAGTAAGCCTAACGAGCCCGTACGAGGGGGAAGTATTCTGGCAAATGTTGAAATGATTGGAATATTTTGTGCATCAATATTTTACCCATTGTATTCCTGCGTTGAAGATAATTTTTTTGTCATATCGTGTTTCTAGAGACCAGCATTTGAGTTTGACGGGGTCAAATTTTGTTCGCTTAACAAATGACCAAGCGGTAGTAAACAACACAATATGATTTCATTTTCATTTGAAATAAATATGTTGTAAATAAAAATTCTCGACTGATCAACTGCCGTATTCACGATCACACTTCACACACTCACAAACAAGCTGATTATAAGTAGTAAGACATGCCTTTTTTTTGAGAGAATAATTGGACCAAAGCAAATCTGCTGCCTTTTGAGCTCTCGTGCGAAAAACGCATTATTCTTTATTTGTGGCGTGTACAATCGATCTGCTTTTTTTCAAGATTTCAATTATTTATAAACAGTTCCAAATTAACAGTTACAGCGATTCAGCGATTTGTAAAAAAAAAAAATAACTAATAAATAAAATATTTAACTATTTGGAGAAGAATAATGTGTCCCGAAAATGATGCGCTTATTTTTTTGCAATGAAATACTATTACTACTATTTGCTTTTTGACGGAAAAATTATCGTTTATTGAAATTTTCCTTGTGATCTGGAGTAGGTTATTTCGTTGTATAACTAATTGACCTGTGATATCGTTTGCTTACACAAATTGTTCCAAGTAATTTAAAACAATTGAATTACAGTCATGTCGCATTGAGTCACCGGACCATATCAAAGTGTCCATTTTCTTTGGAACTGTTAAAGTTTGGGTCATAATTGATTTTTAACGGTAATTTTAACCGTCCGCGTGGAATTTCAAGTGAGCATTCAACTAAAACCTCAACCACGTCAGCATTGTTTATCAAATTAAAACTAATTGTTTAATTTTTTTTGACCATGCTATTACTAGAAATCAGCGTTTTGTAAACCACAACTCGTAGAACTTACAAAGCAGACGCTTCGTTTACTCATCTTCCAGCGTACTCAGGCGCAGGGAAAGCGTTCGGATATCACAAATTCGGATTCGGATTTTCCTTCTACTGTTCCCTGCCGAAGGTTTGCAAACATGTTCTATTTCTAGATAAATCACATTGAGTCACACGCTGAGCACGTTTTGTCTGGCAGTGACAGTGACAATACATAATTCAAAGGGCTTTTTACATTAGTGATTCAGATTCAGTTGTATTCCCATTAAATCTCAGTGAGCTGATTACCGTGAAGTGGCTGATAATTGACAAACAGTGTTCAGCCAATAGTAGAAGATATCGCTGCACTTGGGATTTTTTTTTACAACTTTTGAATAACATTTGTGTACAAGCCTTTCCTTAGTTAGGGTAAAAGTTTTACTGTATTCAAATGCAGCGTTGATTTTTTGAAGCGATTTTAAACAAATTTTAAACCATTTTATTTGGTGGACACACTGGAAAGTTTTTTTTTTTATTGGTGGTTGAAACTTGACAAAATTCGGCTCCACGCTATTAGCGATGCGCATTTAGAAAGGTAAGTTAATTAATTAAGTTATAACTAAACCGCACGATGACATCTTTAATTATTAGGTGTACGTAACTATTAAGTGATGTTACTGAAATTTGTTTCATTATTTGTTCACAAGAGTTTCAGCGCTACTTATTTAAGGCTGGTATCACATTTGAATGAATGAAGTTTTTTTTTTAATAGAGTTTACTAACTGAAATAATCTACTTAAATGTTCAAGGGTTAATTTAAAAATAAGAAATACGACTGTTTGTCTTGATATATGTACCAAAGTGTTCAGAATAGTGAAAATATATATAAAAATCGTATTTAAAAAAATGCATCTTCATTTGACCTCTCGTGTAAATGATTTCAAAAGTTCGAATTTGAATCTGTCAGCATCAACGTGGCCATATCACTTGATGAAGCGTTTTTTGGGTTCATCATTTTGAGAGGTTATCAAACTAACAGTGCCAAATGGGATTTTAATGTTGAGCTTAAATGTCGTGTTAGCGTTTTGACTGCTAGTTTAACGACTTCAATTTTCATAGAACGCTTATCGACGATTGACTAGTGACAACTGACGTGGAATTAATTTTCCAGTTTCCACGAATCGCTTCCACTTCGGAACCTCAGAAAAAGCACTAAAACGGGCCAAAATGTATAAGAAAAAATGGACCAAAATGTACAAAAGGCTAAAAAAAATTCCAGGGTCCATTTGGCACACATAACCGCATTTCTGCCAAGGCTGGAAGTAAACCGAATTTTTCTAACTTACATAAATTGAATCCACTGGAGTGTGTCACGTACTAAAAACACGCTTTTTTATGGCTCTTCATTAATCTCCCCCGGCGACTCGCAGATCTCTGGAAGGGCCATTAACTTGTCAAATGTACGAACCATCTGCAGAGAAAGCAATTTATGACGCTTCCAGCCCAAGAGAAAGGCTGGAGAAAGTACAAACTTGGCAGATTGTCTGGAATTGAATCAGAAGTTTCTCTCCAGTCAAATTCTTCGTTGAGTCGCTGGAAGTGAATCAGGGCTTGTTTCCAGTGCACATTCAGCGTCAGAATCGCTGTAATTGCCTTTTCGCTAAATCGTCCAGAAGCGTAAACGAAAAAGGCACTTAAGATACCGTGTCCACATTTGTTGACTCTGACATGGACTCCCAGGCGAGAGGTTGAGTGCATTTTTTGATATATTTAGCACTTCGTCGTGTCCCAGGGATGCCACACAAATTATAATAGTCAGCGCTGATGACGGGCGGGCCATAAAAGCGATGAAAGCTTCAATGGAAAGTTTCAGATGACATTTGAGCGAGGGCTGGAGAAAAAAAAAGAACATTAGTCAGCAGCGGTTGTGACGCAGCGCAGCTAGTCTAAAACATTAATTAACGAATTGCACTTAAGCATTGGGTTGTAAGAAGGCTAATTAATTCTGAGCGAGTGCTGACACAGGTGAATTACAGGTGATTCCCTCGAACTGTAAAAGCTTCCCAGAAGGGTTAACTTTGCCAAATTTTTTGTTAACCCTACCACTTACCCCTACGTGTTGTTGTTTGTTTCTGACAAGTTAACCCAGAAGTGACCGATATAATGACCACGAGTACGCTCGCAGCCAAGGATTCCGATAAGGACAAGGACAGTGATCAAAGGGGAATTGCCACCATTCCAAGTACAATGCTCGGAAATGAGGTCGAATTCAAGGACGGCCTCGAGCATGTCAACAACAACGGAAACTACGGAGCGACATTTGACGCTGAAACGCCGACGACAGAGGCAGGGAAGTTCAGGGTCTACAGTCGACGCTGGATCATTTTGGCCCTTTTCGTGCTCTATTCTTCCTCCAACGCTTTCCAGTGGATTCAGTACGCCATTATCAATGACGTTATTGCCAAGTACTACGACGTCGGCGCACAGTGGGTCGACTGGACGTCGCTCATCTACATGTGCGTCTACATTCCGCTCATCTTTCCAGCAACGTTTTTGCTCCAGAAAAAGGTAATGCGCCGCTTCCATTGTGGCCTAATTGCTCAATAATTTGTTTACCTAATTAGCTCTATTTTCCTGGAAGCCAAATAGCTTAACTCCAGGAACTCACGCGACATCATAATGCAGCAGTACTTTAAGTCTAGTCCAAAGCAACGCTAAATAAAATTTTGCAATTTTTTGAATTTTTTTAAACGGTCTTCACTTACTGTAAGGTTAACTGAAATATAAATGTCACGAATCGCGAGGATAACAAAGATGATTAATGGGAAATACGAAGGTCAATATATGGATGAGATGACATGTATGTATTGACCTCAACTTTATGTTATGCATTTATAGTCATTGCGTAACTGTATACGAATGCAAACGCTTATACTGCTAACAGTTAACTAACGTTAACTTTGAAAACGTTTATATTTTCTTCAGGGCCTTCGCGTTGCAGTTCTGATTGGCTCATTTGGCACTGCCCTTGGTTCCTGGATCAAAGTATTTTCAGCGAGTCCCAATTTGTTTTGGGTGACCTTTATAGGTCAAAGCGTGGTAGCCGTCTCGCAAATTTTCGTCTTGGGAATTCCTCCACTGTTGGCAGCGGTGTGGTTCGGGCCTGATGAGGTGTCAAAGGCCACTGCGATTGGCGTTTTTGGAAATCAGGTAAAATTATGGCAATTTTTGGAAATCAGGAAAATTATGGCAATTTTTGGAAATCAGTAAAATTAGGCCAATTTATTTTCGTTCCGTCACTGCAAGTCGGCTTTTTTAGAAATCAAAGAATCTAGGCCAATTTCGTCAGTTTCAATCAATACATTATTCAGCCTAATTGGGATTCAAATTTGAGACTTTGAAGCTTAACCTCCACAAAAGGACAAGGATGTTTCAATTTAGCTAACAGTGAGTTCTCTAGGTCAAATTAAATGACTCCCCACGAGCGCAAATGTGAAAGGGCAAAATAAAAATATCAGGGAAGTAATTTCAGCACTAGTTGATGACGCTTCTGCGAGACTTTGATTTGTCAAGCTCTGACACTGAAATCGTAATAAATACATCGCAATGACACTTGAATCTAACCCCACGCGACAAGGTCAGGAAGGACTCTTGGCTCATTCATTCTGATTGTGGGAGACCTCATTAATAGCTAAATTGTCATAATTTATAAGTGGTTTCAATTGAAATTTTCCGCTCGAAGTCAAGCTCAACGCGGAACTTGTTGTAGCCTTCTGGAAGAGCCTCAGCCATTTTTGAAATGTTTGTGATGATACTTCATGATTTACAAGAAAAATCGAGAAAAAAAATCTTGGAAATTGAAAAAATGACAATTTTGAATATTGCAGCTTGGAGTGGCTCTTGGGTTTGTGCTGCCACCGATTCTTGTGCGAAGCGAAGGAACTATTGAAGAAATTGGATATGATCTCAGTATTATGTTCTACGGAACTGCAGCCATTACTACAACGCTCTTTATTCTGGTGATCTTCAGTAAGAAGCCAATTTAAAAAAAAATGAGTTGTTTAAGAACTTGTTTTAAATTATTTTAAAAGTTTTTAAAAATAAACCGAAAACACCGCCAAGTACGGCTCAAGCGGCGCTGCTCACAGCCGAGCCCGAAGATTACCTCTGCGGAATTAAGCGTCTTGTCACAAACAAAGGCTACATCCTACTTTTGCTTTCGTATGGAATGAACGTAGGTGTGTTCTATGCCATCTCGACGCTGCTCAACAGCTTCATTCTGACATACTTTGAGGTAAAGGTCAAAGGTCAAGAGCTGCAATGCTCTGTCAACAGTTAATATGTGGCAATTAACAAAACTTTACAAAAACTTTAGGGCGCTGGACAAGATGTCGGCAGAATTGGCCTCACAATTGTTGTCGCTGGAATGTGCGGCAGCGTCATTTCAGGTTTTATTTTGGATACCACAAAGAAATTCAAGTAAACACACTAACATTTCTCTAATTTTAATTTAATTAATTTAAATTAATTAAAATTAATTAAATTTAATACATACTTTCCAAATTTTAGGGAAACGACTGTCGTGATCTACTTTCTATCCTTTGTTGGAATGCTCATTTATACTTTCACACTACCGCACGCGGGCTCAATTATATTAATTTACGCTGTTTTTGCCGCATTGGGGTAAGCTGCAGAATTCAAGGAGAAAAGCCAAATAAGCCCATCCCAAGACAAGCGATTTCAATTGAATCACTCGATCCTCCTATTCCACTAAAAGACGAAAGGGCTTGTTTGGCTAGTCTAAACTGCATCAAAAATCAAAATATAACAAAAATTAGTAATTTTGAATTTTAAAATTTTTAGCAAATTTGAATTTCAAAATAATTGTTTAGATTCTTTATGACGGGATACCTTCCAGTGGGATTTGAATTTGCAGCAGAGATTACCTATCCCGAATCTGAGGGAACATCTTCTGGACTTTTGAATGCTTCGGCCCAATTTTTTGGCATAATTATGACGCCCATTACGCGCATTATTCTAGAAAGCAACGTTGGAGACATTGGGGCAAATTTGACGCTCGCAGCAATTCTTCTCCTGGGATTAATTATGACTATTTTAATTAAGTCTGATCTGCGCCGCACCAATGCCCATCGCATCTCTCAAAACGTTTCTGCAAGTACTGAGAAATTCCGTGACGTGGATTCAATCGCATAGAATTCTAGTGAACAAAATTATTTGTTAGTCGCTTCAAAAGCTGCAAACTCCTCATTTTTACAGATCTGATAACAAGACTTTAAGTTTTAAAATGCTTTTGATACAGAATAGTGGTAGCTTTGTGCGTGCCCGTAATGTACCACAAATATAATTATATTTAAGTTATGGTGCGTAGTCAACAGATCAAAATAATTTTTAGAAGAACTATTTGCTTTTGGAACAACGTAAGACAGTATTACCTATGCCAATTTCAAAAACAATCATCAACGGTTATTTTGAAAAATGGGTATTTTATTTCTAAAAAAGGGGAATTTCTTTAAAAAAAAAATGGGTATTTCTTTTCTAAAAAATGACTTTCTGTTCTACGAGCTACTTTTAAGGTAACGCCTGCAGGTATTCCCTTTAAAGTTACGGAATGCAAGACATAAAAACTGTGATCTTCCTTTGTAGTTGCTATTTTTGCAGCGCTTTTGGCAAAGTAGTAGCTTTAAAATGTTGTGCTAATTATGAAACGTTGACAATATGAAGACCGGAAGAAACGTGTCTTTATTTGTAAACTAATTGTTAACCTAAGGAAATTCCAGAGGAATCGGTAGTCGTAATTTACTATATAAACGTATGTGTCCAATGTTTAAAAACCTGAAAACACTGACAATAAAGGTGAACAACGGAAAATTTCATATGTCAAATGTATTGAGAACGCAATCGCTAAAACCGTTGCCAAATCCTTGTGCCGCCCGCCCTTAAGATCATTTTTCAAAGAGAAAGTTGTTCAACTTTTAAAATGATAAATACGATATAATTTCGTTTTTACTTCTCTGGCCTTAACTTGAGTTAACTATAAGTTAGGGACCAAAATTGAGCTAATTGTTGGGATAATTTGGAAATTACTGCGAAAGCGAAATTGATTTAGTTTGATAAAGTTTAGAGTCCGTCGCTTCTTCGTATGTCGGTGGGAAGTCGTCGTATGGCGGTGGCGGAAAAATGAGGAGCGGTCCGAGTCCTGCGCCGCCGTGACCCATCTCCCCTAGATTCCTGGAAACGATTCTTTCATGGAGACGGAGGGCGTAGGGCCCAAACATAAGGGCTCTGTTGGACACGGCCAAAAAGGCCATGGCAAAGATCCGGAAGATCAGTTGACCAAGGTTCATCAAGTACGCTGACGTTGAATGGAATTCAAACCCTTCCGCCAAGAAGAAGAGCAGATTGTTTAGAAAAAGCATGACGCAGATGAGGAACGATGCCTTGAACCAACGGTTAAATTTTAGCCCAGATCGTTCAGTAGATACCTGTTCAGAAAATCAGTTTTGTCATTTTTTAAACAATCAGTATCTTTTTAACAAAGCAAGATTGTTAACTTAACTATAAAAGTATATACTATAACTATATACTATAAAGTAAAAATTAAATTAGAAAAATGATTTTTTTTTTACTTCATAAAAGTTAATTGATTGATTACCTCGATTGTTTAACATAATTACCTTCTGCGTTCCTCCGCAAAGAATCATGGCCATGATCACTTGTAACGAATAAAGTAGAAACAGCCAGATGACGGCAAACGCCCCAAAATGATCAACAACTGCAGACAAATTTTCCAATTTTTAGAATCGAAAATTGCCGTAAATCATATATTTTTTTTTGTCAATTACGTGTGTCGTCCATGATTGAAAATGGAAAAGATCTGAATGACCAGATTGACAGCATCAGAAATCCAATTAGGAAATCAATTATGGAAATAATGAAAACGAAGCGTCGGTGCTTGACAGGGTCTTCTGATGCTATGCAACCGATTCTGCGTTCGCCACAATTAAGGTTAAGAATATTGGCTGGTATCCCGGGGTCCATTTTGGAATAAATCAGGGTCACTACTAGTGACTTACTTTCTACCTCCTTTTTCAAAAGGGTCCCTGAATTTGAATCTCAAAAATCGATAATTGTAACATTTAGAGCGACTATAGCGTAGCTTCGATTCAAGGGAGAGATGCGCAGAGAAAGTGTGGGAATCACTTTCATTTGCGAAACTTTCACTTTGAGAGGAAGTGAGAAGGTTGGCTCGAGTACCCTTCACAGAAACAGGACTTTTGGCGGGAACGGCATTTGAATGTTTTCTTTTGTAGGGTTGCTTTTGATTTGAAGTTTTAATTTTGAATCAAATAAAAGTTTGTTTTGATTTTTTTTAGAAAAAGTGATCAATTGATTTACATTTTTAATTTGCATTAATTTTACTAAATACAAGTCCTACAGCAATCCCAGAGTAAAATGAATGCCCCACCGACGTTCGAGTCATTCGTTCTCTTTGACGGGGAGAAGAAGTAAGGCATTATTGTATTCAATTTAATTAATTCACGTTTACTGATTTTGATCAATCATGTTGAATAAGGGTCACAATGGAGCTGGACACAAAGGTCCCTAATGCAGCCATGTTCACGATAAACAAGGATGATCATACGCTTGGAAACATGATTCGAATGTAAGGTTCTGCATCTGTCTTTGTTGATCGGAAATCTACACCTACAGCTTTAGTAGAAAAGCTAAATCTAATCAATTGATTTAGGCAGCTTCTGAAGGATCCTCATGTCCTTTTTGCCGGTTACAAACAGCCACATCCACTGGAACACAAAATAATTCTTCGCGTACAGACAACGGCAGACTACTCACCACAAGACGCCGTCAAAAACGCAATAACGGATCTCATTTCAGAACTGTCCTTGTTAGAAGAACGATTTCGTGTGAGTGAATTGGTTTTCTTCCAAACCATCAGTTTAAATTCCAATTTTAAGTGTTTGCTTTCATTTTAGGAAGCCGTTCGAGAAAAGATGGATGATTAGTTAATTCGACAAACTTGCTTACGAATAATTTTTGTAGTGGCCTAAATAGCCATATTGTTTTCTTATAATACAACCTAATAAACATTTTGATTCCATTCTCGGTACTCACTACACCAAAATAGAAATTTATAACATCTTTCGTGTCATTACGTAATGATTCGGCTCAGCTTCGTTATTAAGCTAAATTTAGTGTTTTTAAATAATAATTGTAATTATTAATTTAAATTGTGATAAAAAATAAAATAAAAAATCGTATCGTAAATGAAATTGATATACGACGAAATTTGGCGTTATTCTTTCTCTGAGTGGCGGTATTCAGAAGATAAACATTTTTTTTTGTTTAGAATAAAAATGCGCCAAAACTGAATCTGAGATTCTTTTGTGATTCAGATTTTTTTCGCGTCTCGTTTTCAAGCTTTGTGAGTCAGTCGCGTTTAAAATCGTTTCTCAAATTAGTTGCTGATTAATCAATTTCATTGGTAAGTGTCATACGTATTTAATTAACGATATACTACTCATTCACTTAATTATCTCTTATACCATGGTGGTGTGATTTCAAAAATCAGTGTTTTCTGATTCTTACCCATGAACCTAACAATTTTATTTTTGAAAACTTAAAATAAATGTAGACCCAAAAGATTATCGGAAAGCGTAAAGCCAAAGAGCACCTGTAAAGACTTAATTATATTAATGTTTAAAGGACAGCATTGACCCGACCCGAGGAATAAGGCTTCCATTTCAAACAGCCCTTCCTGGACGCAGCGCAGAGGACAGCGGAAAGACATAATAAATATGACTTCCACTTCGCAGAAGCACAGAGACTTCGTGTCTGAGCCCATGGGTGAGAAACCCGTGACAGACTTGGCTGGGATTGGTGACATATACGGCAAACGCTTGGAAAGTCAAGGTTTTGATAAAGTAAGTGTTTCCGGAAGTTCTCAAAGTATATTGACTGCTACTCTAACTGAGATTTAGTTTAAGAGAATTCAAGTATGGTAAATGTAACAATGACTGATTGTGTTGTTGTTGTAGGCATATGTAGTATTGGGGCAGTACCTCGTCCTGAAGAAGAACCAAGAACTGTTCATCGAATGGCTGAAGGAAATGACCAAGGCCTCGACCTATCACGCCACGCAGTGCTACAACTGCCTCAATGACTGGGCTGGAAGTTTCCTATAATTCTCAACTGCTCTGGCAGGTTTTTGAAAATAGCTTTTGGACTAAAGGTACATAGCAATGGGATCGGATTCGGTTACGGTATTAGCAGCTCAGCAGTACCACTGTTAGAATATAATATGCCTTAATTTATTTTTACTTTGTACATTCAATATACTTCTGAATTCGTTCAAACTTGTAAAGACCAGTTTCTTTAAAATTGTTAATTCTTAAAACTAGCCTTGTTAATTTTTTGTTCTCCATACAACCAAATTTGAATTTTTCGACTGGGACATTACTGACATTTTGTCACAATAACTTACAATAACCCTCTTTAGCAATTTCCCACAGACTAACAGTCGTTCTTTCAATAAATCAAGTTAGTTTCATAACTCTTTTCATGTCTAAATGCATTATTGGAGATTGTAGATTAGCGGAAGATCATTCATCATCATCCCCATCGGAAAGAATCATCTGTAATTGACCGTGTGAGAGGTGTGTGGATGACTCTATCCAACGGCGAAGTCCACTCCACACTCCATTGTAATCTGCCATCAAACAACAACAACATCTCGTGCCTCAGGGCACCCTCGATTCCTTTGCGAAAAAGGGTTCAGCTCCCCATCTCTCAAAGCCTCCTATTCTTGGGCACTTTGCTCTTATAACAGAAAAAATCCTTTTGCCAACTTGTGGTATTGTTGTAAATCGTTATGGGGTAGGACTCTCTGAGTGAGGTACTACAGGCCGTACAAACGCTATTTCTATTTCAGTGTACTCCAATACACCTCGCTTTCACTTGCTCTGAGGTTCAGTCACAGTCTCATTCTGACACTTCCCATGCTCCAATTACACACAAGTTGTCAGTTGTATGGCTACAGAAAGAGAAGACATCATCAATAACATTTGGCAGTGACAAGTGCAGCGTTAAGCTTGACGCTTGGCGTCTTTTAGACAGAAAAGACTTCAAAGACAGAATCCGTAGGAGTGAGTCCCGGGATACGAGTCCGAGGACGACGCTTCATTGGTTGGTGATTCAACCAATAAGCGAAGCCGGAGTGTATGGAGTTGTTTGACTTTGGTCAAACATGCAGTGGAGTAAGGGCAGTGATTCATGCCAGGAGCTAAAACGTGCTTGCACTGCTGCCCACAATGAAACCAGCGTCGTTCAGTCGAGGAGTTGAATTCTCGCCGCGGCGGCGCATGACTTGGAGGACGCTGGTCCGTTCTCCATATTTGGATCCCTCCAAGGCGTTCCTCGTTTTTTGCCTTCTTGGATTTGGAGTCATTGGATTGGTGGAAGGTATATAAAAAAAAAGAATCGTAACAGAATCCCATCAGCTTAACAACTTATTCCATATTTCTGCCTTTATTGATTACGATCTTCAAGGCTCCTGCACTTTTTGCATTGTAGCAAAAGGGCTTTTCTTCTTAAAGTACTTACTTTTGCCATTCCTTGTACTTGAACGCCTCCCTTGCTCCGCCGTGAAGGTAACGCACAATGTAAACGAGAACCTGCTAAGCTAACCGTCTACCGATAGGTTAATTGCTAAGGAGTTGAGTTATAATTTTAAGTAGAGGCCTGCGCGTCTTTTGCCTTACTTTTGCTAATTAGAGGTCTGCGAAGCAGTAATGAGCGAGCGCTAACTCTGCTCCTGGGAATATTTGACCTATTCTGAAGTGACCTTGGACCGTGGTTGGATTTAAGGGGACTAATTCCTTTCCCCAGGGAGTCGACCCTTAGCCCACCATTTTCATTTTAGAGCAACTTTTCCTTTCATTTGCCCAATTTCGAATTTGTTGCTGCAAGGGCTCCTGTTGTGTCAAAGGGCCTTCCAAGGCCTTCAAGATTCCTTTGAATTTCGGCCTTAGCTTTTTACGTCTTTCCGCGTGCCTGCTCAGTCGTAGAATTTTTGGTAAAGGTCTACTTAAGTACTTTAGTTAAAATTAATTTTACCTTTCGTTAAGCCTTGTCGTCACGGGAAGTTTAATGTAAAGCGTTACGTAGCGGCATTGTTGTAAGGCAATCTTACAAGGCTTTATTCTATTATTTTCACCATTTCAAAAAAAAAATAGTTCCGTTTCCTGGAAAGTGGAAGAAGATGCCTTATTTTGATGAAAAATTACTAAATACTAGCCAAACAAGCCTGTCCTATGGCAAGAAGATTCCGATATTTAAAAAATCTTCCTGTCCTAGGAAGGGCATGTTTGGTTATTATTCAGGATTAAAAAAGGAATCGCGTTAATTTCGCGTTCTGCTTCCAAAGGCAAACAAATGTTTTCACAAATAGTGCTCCAGCATTTTTTTAAATTCCAACCTTTGCATTTACACTAATTGGAAGAAGTACAGTTAGTTTCAAAGGTACCTGCTCGTTCTGAAATAGCGGAAAATTGGTAAATTATGATTATTTGGAGCAATGGGTTCTTGATTGTTAATGAAAGGATTTGTACAGTAAATTCCGGATGGGACGCTTCCGTTCTCATTTGTTCACATTCGAGGGGAATCGTTAGCTTTTATTTTTCAACAGTTTGTATAACCGCAATTTACTCCTTGCACATGCGCATTGTTCCCATCCCATGGATAATGGCTCTTTTAGCCACGGTTTGGTGCATGTTTGAATGATTTTTTTTTTCAGTAAAATTGGTGATCATCTTTGGAGTGATCGCTTTTTTGTCTTTTTTTTTTGAAGTGCCATGTCATTTCGCTCTTCCAAAGCTTTTTTGCAGTCGACACGGATCGCTGCTCTGTGGTAAAAATGAACTGAAAAAGGGATCAAGAAAGCGATGAAAATGCTGCAAATTTCCAAATGTAAACAACTGGGGCCTCTGCGACAAGGCACTTCGTTGTCCTAATTTCCCTTTTGTTTAGTTATTCTAGTTCTTTAAGGGCCTAGAGCCTTTACAAGGCACTCTCGTTGGGTGACTTTGACATGTTTGAATTACGTTGTCACCATTCCGTGTCACTAAGGACTTCATGTTTGGTGCTCCACTGATTTGAGTAGGACCAAAAATTGTGACTTGGAGTAATTCACCTTTAAAATAAAAAATTGGAGATTGCTATTTTTATGCTGCTTAACTAAAAAAAAACTTGAAAAAGCATTTTTAGCGTTCTGGTTGAGCGTTATTGCCATCAAAATAGCTCATCAAAAATAGCGTGGTTCTGTTGAAAGAGCGCTGCTGTTCCTTATTGTTTTTTTTTCTGCAATGACAGAATCGATTACAGCAACAAAGCTTCATCCGACTGTAGAAAATTGCAAATTGCATAAGCATCAGAGCGCTCAGATTTTTACGAGATGCTAGCCACTACTTTTTTTGGAAGTATGCCACTTGGACTGGTTTTTTTTAATCAATCAGTGAACAGAGTTGTGATTATTATGATTTAGAGAATTAAATTGAGGTAAATTAGGAGCAAGTATGGGTTTGTAAGGAGGAAAAAACGATGGAATTCGTTAATATCAAAAATGAATTAGGAGAGGCACTTAAGTGGGTTGAGATCAGCAGGAAGAAAAAAACAAGTTTTGAAGCGTTTTTAGCACTTTCAATCGACACACGACTGTAGGTTCTTCTTCCTTATAAAGCGTGTTCAAGTTTTTGCGTTTAAAAAAACGAATGAAAAAATTCTACGCAAAACTAAAAATGCAGAATCAGTGAAAGTGTATATTTTAAGTACTTGCTCACTGAGGACTTATTCAAGAGTATTTTTATCGGTTCATCGCATTACGACGCTACTCGCATCATTAGCTCACTGACTCCATTTAAAGCTCCTCTTCGTAAATGGAAGGGCTATTAAGAATTTAGCAATTAATTACCTTTACCTGTCTCAAAAAGCCCTGCGAGAGCCCTTAGGACTCACGCTATTCAATTCAGTCTCAAAATGTGACTTGAAAAGAGTCGAAAATTATCTCTAATTAACATTTGCATGCAACTATTATTTGCTTGTGCTGAAGATTATTCTAGCTTTCCAACGAAACTTATTTATAACTACGGGAAAACGACAATTATTAGCTTTATAGCCAAACAAACCCATCCTAAGACACGAGGCTCAAGAAATATAAGAAAAATTCTCCTGTCCTAAGATGGGATTGTTTAGCTAGTCATTCCGTTTTTTTTTTGTAAAATGTTAAAGTTAATTAAATTAAGAATATTAAAGTAAAGCCCATATCTTAAAGAGCAGATGCATAAATGAAGTGAGTTTTTGTCGGACCATTCTCATTATGTCCTTCCCGACTTGTCGTCACACACTCATCCCTCCACTTTTATTATATGAGAATTTTTACGTGTATCGAAATATCTTGCGACATTGTTACCGAAGTTCTCATACCTTAAATGTTTACAAATCATATGCCCATATGAGGGAATTTAATTATGCTTTACGAAACGAGCGTGAAAAAACAATACGATTAATAAGATTGTTTGTGGCTTTAAGAAATTATAGGGGCCGAATTTTTAAAGCCAGAAATTCTTGCTTGAATTAATGATTTTAGCCTTGTAAATACAACAATTATTGATTTTGCTCCGCAGGGTTTCTGGCTGTTTTGAATGGAAGATGAGGTCAAATTTGACACAATGTTTCCTAGAGGCTAAAATTGATGGAAATCGACTGAAGATGAGCCAATTTCTAATTTGCATCTTTTCGCTTCAAACGACCTTCATTGTTCTTGTTTTGACTAAGGAATCTTTTCCTGAAACTATCGACGAGAATACGAGAATAATGGAGGAGTAATTAGGCGTAAATCAGAGAAGATCATCTTTTTCGATAATCGAAATTATGCGTAAAATCAATGGTATAATTTAAAGTTTACACAATTTAATGAGGCTGAGACGGGCCCAGTCAAGGTGCGTTTCTGTACCAATCACGAACGGTATGACCAAACAGCGGCAAAATGATGCCTCATTATTTCTTAATATGGAAACTCTCCTATGGGTTAGTTCAAGATTTACGATTTATTAATGCAAAATTAATTTTTACCTTCGTATTTTTGGGTAAAATAGCACTGTAACTTAATTTCCTATTTTTTGTTTATGTGGTGAAACGTGATATCCGTGAGGTTTTTCTTTTGATAACTTGATTTATAGTTCCGCAATTTAGGGGATGAATGATTGAAATTGTTCTTTTTTAAGTTACTGCCCAGTTGGCATTCATTGGCGGCCACAATTTTTCATCGCAAAAACCTTGATTTCCTTATTATTCAAACCAATGACCAATCGAATCATTAATTCTCGTAAAGAGGCTATAATCAGCAAGTGACAGGGATTTTGTCTGTTGCATAACCCTGTGGTAACTACCGTGTGGTCATCTGCTAATTTTAAAATTTTGAATTTTACTATTTCCAATCCCCACTCTCTAAATTTTATTTTCATATCCGTGAAGGCTGCAATGGCAATAATAGATCGGGAAATAATAATGATAAAAATTAAAAAAAAATCCTGAATTTACCAAATCACTACACGATATTTTTTTTTTCGAATTCATCAAAATGTGGCCAAAACAAGCTTCTGTTCAAGTTCGCTTAAGCGCGAGGTTACACTGTTGCTGATTTTGATTGACAAACCGGTATAACGCCTTTAATTAATTACAATTTGTAATTAAGTGCCGACAACAGTAAAATTAAGTTTTAGTTAATAAAAATAAAAATAAAAAAACATCGTCCATCTTCCATTGTTTTGTCACTAGTCAATGCAATGCGGCTGACTTGAAATGTGAATTAGCAGAAGTGTTGCTTGAGGGTTAATTCCCATCCTCCATTTGATTAAAAGTTAATTTTTGTTCATAAGTACCCTTGATCCTCCTTGTATTTCCCCCTTAAGTCCTCCATTCTTTGAAATGAACTTCCGCTGAAATTATTTTCCCTTTGTTTACAGTCATTGCTTAATGTTCATTATGAAAGAGTGGATGTAATTAGTCATTAAAGCGTACAATGCTGAGAGAATTAAAAATTGTAAAATCGATACACGCACACGTAACATTAAAAAAACAAAGGGAGCGTTGAAGGGATGAGTCGAAGGGATAGCAGCCTTAGGCGGTAGGTCCTTTGTCAACGCATCATCTTCGCGATTAGACATGAGGTTGCATTCATCGCTGCGATGAGACCTATGTTATCTATTATTTGGCATCAATCAATACCTCAAATCAAAAGAGCATGAATTTTTGGTAATTTTTTTAATTTTGAAAAAAAAAAACTTCTTTAAGGATTCTTAGAATTTTGGATTACTTTGATGACAGCAATCAATAGCTGAAATAAAAAAAAAACATCGACGCTCCAAATGTATTTGAATGCGCTTTTGGAAATGAATAAACTCAAAAAAAAATTCGACTTTTTAAAACCGTTTGGATCCATTAATCGTTGAATTATTTATGAACAACAATTATCATAGGGTATAAAATACGCGTCAAACGTAGCGTTTTGAGTTTTCAGCGATAGATTCTAAGAAATTTTTGTCTTAATTTTTTTTCATTCTTGAAACGTTTTTCAGGATGCCTCACTCCACCACCGTCACCGCTCAATTCTCGACTAATTGATGGCAAAATTGTCTGTGATGAAGGGTTCGAACTTTTTGGAGAAGCGCTGCCAGAATGCGAGAAAAATGGGGAATACAAACTCCCAGTCTGTGGTGAGTACTTGTAAAAATTTTACAGCGAATTTCATAAAAAATATTTAGTGAAAAAATACAGTTCCAATTTCTATACAATCCAAGGGAATTATACTGTTTCTACGAAATATTACTTGTACGAAAAGACACGATCATTTCAATGACTTTTGAAGTTTTTGATTTTGAATTGATTTTGAGCACTTCTTTGATTGTATAATTTTTTGGAAAAAAAAAATGAAACGGAACTTTTAAGTTCCATGAACTTTTAAGCTTTTGGAGAAACAGCTTGAATTTTGCATTGGTATTTTCACAAAGAGAAAACGCTTTTGCGCTTCCGTTTCCGGTTGCAAGAATAACATAAATTTAAACATTTGGTGTTTTGTAATGAAATTTTATAAAAAATTTATTTTAACCAAGAAATTTTATAAATTTTTTGTTTTAACCATGAAATTTTCAAATTTTATGACATTTTTTCTCACACTAGAAATTCTTGCTTTAACTATGAAATTTTTATAAAAATTTTGTTTTAAACTAGAAATTCTAATGAAATTTTGCTTTAACCTAGAAAATTTATGAAATTTTGTTAAAAAAAAACACAGCCAAAGCGATCTCTCGACACACCTCCTTGGACAAGAGCTGCACAGCGAGTGTCAAGGAGTCGAATCCTAATTTTAAACTTGACCTTCTCCACCCTGTCCCTGTCAATTACGTTCGATTGCTCTTTGGAGGAGGTACGACAAAATTGGACGTGGAAATTCGAGCCGGAAATAATAGCGTCGCTGCCGGAAAGAATCCAATTTGCAAATGGGAAACTGGGCGTAAGCATCGTTCAAATTATCCTTAATTTAGGGATGAGAATAGACAGTCAATTACAGTGACTCTGCATTTATGCTAGCAATGAACGATACGATACAATGCTCTCGACCCATCACCGCTCAATACGTTTACGTCCAAATGGTAGGCGAAGGCCTTCTGCAACTATGTGACATTCAAGTATACTCTACACATGGTAAGTGGACATTTTTTGTCGAAATTTGCTAAACAGATTTCATGAACCGTGATTTGAAACCAGATCCGTCACGGTGTAAACCTTCGACAATTGCTGGAGAAATTGTGTCATTCAACTCCACTTGCTACGAAATTGTTTCCACCGGACACGTAAAACTTGCATAAAAATGCTAAGGAAGAAAGCGCCTTAAATTTTTTCTTTTCGAAACTTGAAATTTTGAATTTTGCTTTTTTGAATTTTCAAAAACATTTCCAGACGTATCCTTCCGCTTCGGCGCAATGTACGAGCCGGAAAGGCCACCTCCTCTCGGCCAATTACCCAATCACAATTCTCAAGGACAAATTGGAGCAGCTCAAGGGTATTCGACAGTTGTATTGGATTGGCGTGGAGCGAGATCGCGGCTTTACGTCGCGAACGTGGCGCTGGACTCAAAACGGCGAAGTTGTCAAAAAACCACCGTGGGGAAAGGACCAGCCGAACAATTACAACCGGGAGCAGAACTGTGTCATGCTTGATGGCCAACGCGAATGGAGCTGGAATGACGTTGGCTGTAACGTTGACATGATAGGGTTCATTTGCGAATTCAGGGCCGTGACATGCCCTACGCCTGACCGTCGTGAATTGACGACATTCGAAAATCAGCCAGAATACAAAGTGGGCTACAGAGCGCATTACTCATGTCCGCAGGGTCACTTCGTCGTGGGCAACAAATGGAGAGAATGTTTGGGGAATAGTCGATGGACAGGTATTGCGCCGCACTGCAAATGTAAGCGCCCTTATATAAAAAAAAACGTTGTACAATTTGCATTTTTGTACAAGAGAATTTTTGGTTTGCAGATGTCGATTGCGGTAAATTTCCGTCAGAGCTTGAAAATGGCATCGTAACTGCTCCAAATCGAACCGATTTTGGCGCACTGATCAAATACTCATGTAACGCCAAGTATACGCTTGTGGGTGTCAACGAAAGGACCTGTAAAGAAGATGGATCGTGGTCGGGCTCTCAACCGGAATGTCTCGGTATGAAAAAAAAAACTAAAAGCAAAACAGCGTTTTCTAAAAATTTAAAACAATGTTCGACATCTTTAGTTTCCTTCTGTAACCCTCCGCTGCCACTAATAAATGGAACGGTTACAACTTCCGGACTGAGTCCCGGTGCAGTTGCCAACTATACTTGCAACTCGGGCTCAATTCTGATTGGTTCGTCAGCGTCCGTTTGCGTCCTTGGCGGCAAATGGGAACCGGCACCACCGGCCTGCCAATACATTGAATGCACATCAGTACCAACGATTGAACATGGAAGAATCGTGCCGGAATCACTCATGCTCAACTCCATGGCGCATGTTCTCTGCGAAGAAGGATTCTGGGTTGAAGGGGATGATGCGCTGATTTGTGGCGCAGACTCAAAGTGGAAGGGCAACGGAGGATGCATTCGTAAGATTTGAAAAAACGAAACATGTACTGGAAAATGATGGAATAATTAACAACAGCGAAATGTAACGTAATTTAGCAATAACATGTAACGAACCTGCGGTTCCGGCTGGCGGCTTCATCACCGGCTACGACTTTAGCCTTCACTCGGAAATCAACTACCACTGCGAGGAGGGGTATATTCTAATTGGCCAATCACAGCGGAAGTGTCAGAACAGCGGCGAATGGAGCGGCGTCGCACCGTTCTGCAGATGTAAACACTATTTTGGAACGTTTTGACAGCTATTCTTATTCTAAAAATTCTTCACGACGTTAATTTGCTTGAATTTTATGATTAGATGTTGATTGCGGCAGAGCTCCAACAGTTCCTCATGGGCAATTGAATTATCAATCAACGTTTGTTGGATCCACAATTCGATACTCTTGCGCAACCAATTACAAACTTGTGGGCGATAACATGCGGGTTTGCGGCGAGGACGGTCATTGGAGTAGTGTTACTCCAAAATGTGAAGGTTAGGATGAGTTTAAAAAAAAATTGAAAATTGAAAATTTTAAAATTTTAAATCACAAATAAATTGAATATGAGTAAAACATTTTTAACGTTTTTAAAACATTTTCTAGAAATTCGTTGTTCCGAACCTCCTCTGCCACCGAATTCTATTATATCCGTAACGCTCAACGACCGCAGCGCGGTCCGGTCACTAATTACGGTAAGTCCAGGAGAGACTGCTACTAAGCAAACGTTTCGACTCGGCTCTGTGATTCGCTACCGCTGCGAGCGTGGGTACAAAATGGTGGGAGACAGCGGAGCACATACTTGCATCGACGGGGAGTGGAATGGGGATCCGCCGTCGTGTCAGTTCGTCGACTGCGGCGAGCCAAGTCCAATTCAAAATGGCCGCTATGATCTCAGCTCAAACACTACCTTCCTCAGCTCTTCAGCCACTTACGAATGTGATGTTGGCTGGAAACTGAGGGGGAAGGATCGCGTCATTTGTGGCGAGGATGGAAAGTGGAGCGGAAGCGCTACGTGCGAAGGTAATTTTGAAATACTTGCCAGCATTCAACAACAATATTTTAAATACTTCCTTTTTTTGTACAGAAATCAGTTGCGATAAACTCGAATCCGAGAATATCCTAGTTACAAAAATGAGACCAGGGGGCGTGGCCACGTATAATTGTCCGCGGGGTACTGAGCTCCTAGGGAATTCGACACGCCACTGTTTAGAAAATGGAGAATGGTCAGGAGTGGAGCCACGGTGCAGGGGTAAGCGGCTGCGTTTTTTTTAATCTTTTTAAAGAATTGCGCTGGAAGGATGATTTGTTTTTTCAGCGATCGCTTGTCCACCGCCGCCAACAACCACAAATGCCCGAATGTTTCCCCTCAATTCGTCGCTGACGCACAATGCTCAAGTGGAGTACCACTGCGTTCCGGGGTTTACGCGCCTTGGATCAGCGATTCTGACTTGTTTCGACGGGAACTGGAATCCCGTCGACCCGCCAACGTGTGCCCTCCAAGAGAAGCAAAGTACGCTGCCAGTGGTGATCGGTTCCTCGGTCGGTATCCTCATCGTAGTACTCCTTAGCCTCGGTATCTTCGTGTACCTTCATCGCCAAACTAGTAAAAAGAACAAGGAGCCCGCCGCGGCGGCGAACCGTGGGGGGCCCGTAACTAATAAGGACACTCCGATGGTCATGTTCGAGCCTCACTACTATGACAATCCGACGCCAGAGCACATCTACGAGGACGTGAATGAAAGAAATTCAATAGTGACAATCAATGGAGTGGCCGTGAGCTAGTGAACGATTTATTTTAGAAATGAGCTGATTCTTAGTTTGTGAAGCATTAGTTTGTAGAAATTCGACTGATTTTAGATGCTAGATTATTTTTTAGTACTGGCAGTATTTCTATGGATTTGTTAACATCAGGAAGACACGGATGGGACGACAAATTGAAACAATTTCAAGAAAGTCATAATAACGTACACAACTTAAATTTAAGCCTAAAATTAAGCCTAGCAATTACGTTTTGTTTTGAATTAATTAAGGCACTAGGAGCCTTGAAGGCGAAAGTAAAGCGAATACTTTAGAAATTGAAATTAATGTTGTGAAACGCGGAAAAGCGTCAATTGCACAAAGGTCCAATCGCTTATGAAGCGCTTGCACAAAGGTCCGAAGCGCTTATGCGAGTTATATTTTTACAAGAACTTCGTACGCTGGAAAGCCAATTTCCTTGCCACCGTAAGAAATGTAGAGGTTTCCGTGGCTGGGGTGAATTTTCCCAACGGTCAAAGTCGACTTATGCGGAGCTCGACCAATGAAAAGCGTTTCTCCACCGTCGGTCTCCCCTCCGTGAATAGCATTATCCGGCACTGAACCGCCGCTGTCGGCCACCCAAGCGATCGATCCGGAATCAGCGACCAAAACCTAGAGCAACGGTCAGGATCAACGGTTTTGTTCACACTGTTCCAACGTATCAAACCATTATGGACAATGTACTCACCTCGTAAGAGTCCTTGCCATGTTCCCCTCCGCCCCACGCCACGTAAGTGACTCGATGGGACGCAACCAGTTTTCCTGGAATCAGGTCATGGTCATGTCGAGCTCGAGCCACGAAAATCGGTTCCCCGTCATCTTGACCTCCAACAACAGCTCTTTCCGGAATATATCCACCTTGCGCTGGAACCCAGTCCAACCCTCCACCAAGGGAAATTTTTTCGAAGGCGCGGCCAGCTTGGCTCAGTTCGCTGTCCGTTGGAGGAACGACGCCCTCTGGACGAAGGTTTGGGTCAACCCATCCAATCGGAGGTTGTGGCTTGGCTGGAAAGGGCTCTGGACAGGGGCACACTTGTACGGAATCGTCCGCGGTCACGGCGTCGGGTGAAAATTCGCCTGTGAATAACGTGTTTATTTTGTAACTTTTTAATTTAATTTTTGAAAAGTCGACAGTTTACTTGGAATTATCCATGTCCCGTCAGAGCCGTACGACGTTAAAATACCAAAGTGAGTTATGGGATGGACCGTGCGTGGATTCCAGACCATGAAGGGATCTGGAACGTTGCCAATTCCAACCTAGGATTTCAGCGATTTCTCACGTTGAAATTTTAAATTACTTGATTGAACAATACTGTCATAGATTTACGACAGCATCATAACAGGGTACTTCTTACCCTGACGTCTCGGGCGCTCCAGTCAATCCAAAAACTTTGAAAACTGTCTTTGTTCAACGGTTTTGTGATGTCAAATTCCACGACTCCAGGGCGTTCCCTATTGTGACGAATAGCGCACCTACTGTTCTCCCATCCACCAAACACAATTTCGTGCAATGGAAGCCCGTCCATTGGTCCAGAGGTCAAGGCCACGTGGGCGTCATTTGCAGCCCGAACTTTGAAGTTGATACAACCTCCAACGGGTTCCACGGGATTGTAGTTATATTCCAGAGTATCAGCGCTCTCAATAAAATTTGCATCTAGAATAAACAGTTCGAACTCAATCAGCGCCGTACAAGCACTTTCAAGCTGTTCAGCTCGTTACCGTCACAAATCCAATCTCCAGTGGCGCCAAACGCCGTTCGGACGCCAAAGTGTGTCACCGGAAACGGCTGGTTAAAATTCCTCCAGGACAGAAACGGTGTCGGATCATATCCGCCGTAGACCTGGAAGACCGTTCCGCTGGGTGTCCATTCAAATAAAAATTCACGGTGTTCGTGTTCGTTTAGGAGGCCAGGGGTATCGACTTCCGCTTTGTCGGAGCCTTCTCGGTTAAAGCGAATCACGGATTTCGTATTTTCCCAAGCTCCCAGAAATATTTCGACCATTGGCGTCGTGTCAGAGCCCGACGATGTGAAACTTATGTGAGCGTCATGTGCTGCCCGTATTGCCAATCGCTTCCGGAAGAGCCTCACCGGGAAAAACTGGTATTCCAAACGGTCTGGGGTTTTTACTGTTTAAAAAAAAACTCAGCAAAGCCACAATCTCAAGCTTCAATATATTTTGCACGGATTTTCTTAAACATCTTTAATTACCTTCCATGTTCTCTGCCTTGAGAAGCCGATGATTACTAAATTTTGTGAAGTTTGTCAATTTCAAAGCATGGATTTCTACAAAAACAAACACGAATAATTTATTATCAATTATCTACAGCATCTTCCTAATAAGCTTTCTTGAAAAGTAGCACTTACATAACATTATGTAATCTGTATCTTAATATGATTTTTTTGTTTGAAAAGCTTATTTCTATTTGCTGAAAGCAAAAAAAATGCCGCAGAATGAGTTTACGAACTTTCACTTTAAAAGTGAGAAAGTAAAAGCTCTTTCTCTCACTTTCACTATAAAGGGGAATTTATGTAAAAGTAAGATTTTCGTCTCAGAATGTCAGGGAAATATTTGTAAACTTACCTGAAATTTCCAAATAATTGTGATTAATTAGTAACAATTAGGAGACAATTGTTAATTGATCATTGAAAGCCGTGTTGTTGAAAGGCTCTTCAGACTCCAACTACCTCACGAATACCTACTGTATGTGCTGGAGGGTTGTTATGTCTGTTTCATTCGACTTTAGGCGAGGTCACGCCTATATGCCTCATAAAATCCTCCTCTTTATTTTGAGGCAAGATGATGTAAAAACTATTTTTAGCCGCAAGCAAGGGCGAATTGTATGGGATGCGCTGTCACACCAAAAGATTCCTGTTGAATGAATGCTTCATGAATTACTAGAAAAGAAGAGAACTGTCAAGCAGTAAAAAACAAGTTATTCAGTAATTTAGTTTTTAATTGATCAATCAACGCATCAATGAGTCAATGAAGGATGCTCATTCAATCAAAAGTAAAAAAAGAAGTCCACTTTTCTGGCTAACTATTTACAGTACGGGTCATTTTTTTCTAATGTCTTGATTGCTGTACAAAGTTGTTTAATGGACTAGAATTACAGTTAATTGTTAGTGAAAAGTTTTCTTAACTAATTAATGGTACTAATTATTTCTACTAATTTCACAAGAGTATCAAAATGGACTTGTCTTGGAGCTGATGCGCCTGCGCAAAATTACTAAAACGTAACTCTAACTGAACTGGTTCATGCGTCTGGACCAGTACTGTCAGTACTCGCTACGCTGCTTCTAAACTACTGGCCTTGGTAGAAAACTGAAACAGCGTTAAAAAACGTTGAACGGTGGACGAGTAGTACTCAGCAAGCACAGTTTTCGTCGGGTGTGCTGACTGACGCAGTATCGAATACTTGGAAACTTCTCTCCTCGTTTCGCTCCAAGCGATTGAGCTCAAGGCGTGAGCGACAGTTTTCAATCAGCGTGTTTGATACGTCATTGAAGAGCTCTTCTACACCAGCGCCAGTCTTGCAGCTGATTTTGTGATATCCACTGATGAGGGTACAGCACTGCTCACTATCAAAATAGCGTTTTCAGCCATTAATTGACATCAAATACAGCACATAATCGGGGGACCTTACCAAAAGACTTCGACATCACTGTCGCTCACTTCTTGTACTTTTAAGTCAGACTTGTTTCCACAGAGAAATATTTTGGCGTTTTCAGCGTAGGCGACCACTTCCAGTAAGTACTCGGAGAGAGAATTGAAGGAGTCAGCGTTGTCCAGAGAAAATACTAGAATCGCTGCCTCTGAAAACTTGTAATAGGACGAGGTCACTGAGGCCACGCGTTCCATTCCACCAGTATCGAATAGGCTGAGCTACAAAAACAAATTAAGTTGTTTTTAAGAAAGGCTCTGTACATTTCCCCGGATTCGTTAACAGTACCTTAATTCGACTTCCAGGTTCGCCATATTCTTTCGACCAGAAATCGAGACCTAACGTAGATTTCCTGTCCGTTTCCGTTATAAAGGTATTGGTAGCATATCTTCTAAATATTGAACTTTTTCCTACGCCAAACTCTCCACATAAAATGACCTTAAGGGTCGGTATCGATGTCGTGGCCATTTAAGGGACGCTAAAAATAACACTGTCTTTTTAATATTGCTTTATTACGTAGTTCTTCCAAAGAAAAATGAGGTAAAGTGGTTTTAGTCTTCGAGAAGCGTTAGGGCTATGCCTTTAGATTTAAAGTAGTCTAACAAGGAAGTTATTTTAATTTTGCACATAGGCCTACACCCTTACTAAATGCGAGGGAGGTAATGCAGAAAACGTGCAAAAAAATTAGCACTTGAATCAAATACCACTTATATCCACTTCAGAATAAACAGCAGGAGACGTGTAGCCCAAATTATGTCAAATCAAGTCAGGTTCTGCTATGAGTCGAAGCGAGAAAAAAAATGTTACTTCGACCTAGGCCAAAAGCTTGACAAAAAAGTGAAAGTTTTAGGTTATGGAACGGTAAGGACAAGGTTCAGGTACCTAAATAAAGGATGCAACAAAAATAATTCATCCTAATCTTGGTAACACGCAATTTACAATGAATTTGGACCATGTTTCCAAATTCTGGCCTAATTTTTCAAGGTCCAAACAAGTAATTTCTAAAATTTAAATTTTTCGACATTTTAGGTTTTTTTTTTTTTTTTTAGCAGATAAATAGGCTTAATTTAAAAAAAAAAAACTGGAGAACTTTATCCAGAAAAAGGAAACTTATCTTATTCTTAATTAAATCTTAATTATGAAAATTAAAGAAGAACTTACAATTTGTTTACAAACTCCGTTCCTTTTTTTTCAATGAGTAAAAATTATCCGAACATTTTTGTTTGAAAAGCAGCAATTTTTTTTCCAGAAAAGGTGATGCAAGGTTGTTACAGCGATGTTTGTCCGCGCTCTTATAAGGTTCTCCCACTCGCCAATTTTACATTGTAATATTTTGGCAGATTATATGGGACGGTTTTGTTTATTTTTTTGTTTACTTTGACAAAAAATAAATGATTTTCCAATTCTGAATTTCAAATCTAAAAAATCAAATAAATTCGAACCAATTTTTGAATCATGGGCAGGCTCTGCGTAGTTAGAAATTGTGTGAATTCTAAGAAGAATCCACTTGCAGCAACAATTCATAAGTTTCCAGACGACCCATTTGTGCGCAAGCTCTGGATAAACT
>JAQFYP010000302.1:0-26512 GCA_034694865.1 Bilobella braunerae | reverse complement strand
GTTTTGGCATCTTTTGGGTCATTGGTTGAGGTCACAAGGGTCATAACCTGGTAGCCTGAGAGGTCACCGTAACAATACTATTAAATCTTTCTCAAGCTACCGAGCTCAGATTAATATACATCTTGCGTGAAACTTTCGTCCGTTTCCTTAATCACATACGCACAATACAAGCAAAAAAACGTTCCATACAGTCAGCAAACTGATGCTGTGATTTTTTCATTATTCTAAATTTAAAAATACCTTGTTTGCATTTTACGTCATAATAGGGTCTTCAAAAAATTTAGCACTTTACATTATATGACACCAATTAAGCTTTTTTAATTTCACTTTAAGGTCAGTTTTATGTACAGAACATTGATTGTGAACAATTAAGGCCTTCCTTAAGATTAGTGTCCTTCCTTTGTGGCATAGGCCCGTAAAAAAGCGGAATGTTACGGATATTTTGTTGTTCCCTCTTGATAACAAAGTGTATGTTGATAAGCTCCTTCCCTATCATTTCCATACCCTCGCCTTTACATGTTGCCATCCGCTCTACGGGAATGTCAAATAACGTATCTTAAATCCTAGAGGTCAAGGGGTCATTTTGGGGGTCCTTCGTAGGCAACAGAGAAAAATACGGTATACAAATGCAATTTCTGCAAAGGCTTCTTTTATGTTATAATAGAATGGTATCCTGGACCTTGACCTCTGACGTTATCGAGGAACATACATCTGAAAACTGATTTAAAATATGTTAAGTAGTTCTTGTGATAATCCTGATGCTAGGACAAACAGACGGTCGGTTGAGAAAATGCACAGACAGACCTACGGACAGACGGACTGAAATGCCAAAAACATAAAGTAGCTTTTGCTTCGCTTCCGCTGCTAAATAAGTATGAAATTAAATAGCCTAGTGTTTTGTCTTCTTCAAAAAAGTTAACAGTATGAGAATTTGTTAATATTATTTATGAGGAAGGTCAAAGCCTTGCCTTGAATTCTTGACTAAAATAGTTTCAGAGAAACCCCCAAGGAATCCCAAATTAGGCATTATTGGCCTCAAAAAAAATTTTATTGACACAAAATAAACGCCCATTAATGGAAAACACCAACACTATTTAAAAATGGCTTCAAAGTTATTAATCTATGCAAAAAATAGAGTAGAACAATGATGGAGAGCAATTCCGGCGCTTGATGTAGCAAATCTCAAAACGGGTCTAAAGGGACTACGTCGTGACCTAGTCTGCAGCCACTTCTGGCGCTCGAAGGGGACTCTGTTGAAAAATTACCCTGATTACAATATTAAGCAATTTCAAGAGGCCCATGACCCCGTACAGTAAAACACGTTACTTGATTACGTATATTTGCATGTTATATTGCGTGCTTGCAGGATATTTTTATATTTATTAGAATTTATATTTTTGCATTGCTTAACAAATTTATGACCATGTATATGATGCTTATGTTTCAGGAACACTTTAATAATTTTTGAAATTCTTGAATCCTATGCTCCCTTCATTTTGTGTCTGAAAAGAATTGGTTCCTGATGAACAAAATTATATGATGTCACGTAAGCCCTAAATACAGAAGACCTTATAGTCATCATCACCATAAACAAGCAATACAAATATGTCGGGTCCGGGAAACTTGAATAATATGCTATTAGGTTATTGGTACGATACAATAAGCACTGTTTACTTATTAAGAGAGTAAATTAGTGATTTGAATATTAAATTTCTATGCTTGTTGTTTTTGAAATGGTAACACTATTCACAACTAATTGATTTACAGGCAAGTTTAAAATATAATAAAATGACAAACTTTGTTTTAGATTTGGTGTTTTTATTTTGTAATTTAAGTTGTGACTTAATTCAATGATTTTGATATTTTGAAGTTCCTCAACATTTAACAACAGCTTTGATATGATGATGAGCTGAATTCCCCACTTGCTCGAATGTTACAATTGCACGGTGATAAGATGCCAATTTCACGTAATTATATTGTTTTTTACCGTAATATTTTGGTTAATACTTGTTATTTCTGCTTAGAAGAAATTAGTAAAAATGCAATGCCTTCGGTAATATTAGCGAGCATTGTCAGCTTTGCTCTACCTTCCATATAGTAAAATATGCCGACTTTGCATTTCATTGTGGGTAACGACTTTAATATTCTAGTGGTGTATTCGTTAGGTATGACGCTATGATCTCTTCGCGTCGAGCTCAATTTACTTAAAAGAGCCCTTGAAACTTTGTACACTTTTGACATGAAAATAGCTCCTGGAAAAACCATGAATAACATAATATAAATTAGACACAGTAGAGAAACAAAGCCGATGATATCTAAAGATGATCGAAGTGCCACAATTGCAAACACTGAAATGCAGAACATAAACAGGTTAATTGCTTTGCCTATTGGAATAAACAATGTCCCATATGAAATATTTAGAAGCTGATTCAAAAGCTGAACGCAGCGATAGTTTCTGATAAGTTTGTCGAATTCATCGATCTCGGTTGTAAAACTTCCAGAACTAAAATAATAAAATGAAAAAATTAATGGAAAATATTTTGTACTTACAATCTACCTCAATATGCCGTGGTAAAGCGGTCACTCAAGTAGCGTCAGTAGGAAATTTAGACAAATTATTATAAATATACATTATTACAACCAAGTTTGCTTAAACATTAGGTTAGATTACATTTGATTAGTTTATATCAAAAGTCTTCAAACGTTTTATTTTTATAAAACTAGTTTTTGACGTTGATGTGATTTTGAGATTAAGGGGGTCATTTTGAAAAGAGAAAATTCTACGTGGTCATTGGAATCATGATGGCCTTTTGTTTTGTGCAAAAAGCTTGACTTTTGAAAGATCATCTTATGCCAACTGGTCACATCGGAGTGGGGCTCTAGTGTCATAGGAATCATTTTCATTTTTCTTTTCTTTTTTCAAAAATAGTAATGTTGTGAAAGAAGGATATTCTTCATCGTTTACCCTCAAAAAGGTCATCTCGTCAAAAAAGAGTTGCACTAGACTGGATCTCTAGAAACTCATATACAAAATCAGATTTGAAATATGTGTTGTATTTGTTGAGATAATCGCGGTAATCCGACGGACAGACAGACAAACGAGAGAAAGCGAAAGCAAAAAATAGGCTTAGCTACGTAATATGCAATTTAGCAATAGGAGTGAATCTAAGGACATGGGACTTCCTTTTACCAAAGCTTTTTCAAAAGTCTTGAGGCATAAAGTAAAGTGTAGTGCAATTCCTTTATAGATAAATTTATTTCTACAGCACATGATGTAGAAACCCTTCACACCTTATGCCCTTACAACCCATATTGTTAGAAAGGCATTCTGTACTGATATTAGCTGGAATTTGAATCCGATGCATCTTGATCGAGTAATGCCTCAGTGATTTATATCACGTTGTAAAACTTATTGGTTATTATAGTATTTTTGTGAATTAATTGTTAAAAGTACTATACCGGTAGTACATTCCATGTAACCACAAGAGCATTTTTTGCATCGACGTTGGAAATATGATGCATTCTACCAAACAAAGGATGCCGGCAACCATTAACGATAGAGCAACCGCAGCATAGTAGATAACGCATATTGCTGGTTTTTGGCAGAAGGTATTTGAAGTTAACCAAACAATTAAACAAAGAGCAGCTGGTGCTTGCACTGCAACTCCAGCGAAAAAGATATAATATATTACATCTTCAGCTTTCTTTCCATCTGCAGAGTTTGATTATTAATTTGATTAATTTGATTATCTTTTGAAAATTTGAAAACATACCTAATTGTAAATTGCAATTAAGCAAGTTACTGCTCAAGGCCACAAACTCGGAGTAATATTGCTTCATTGTGATAGTTAAAGAAGTTGTGCAAATGCAGATCAGACACGTTAGTCCGTTGAACAAAGCAAACTGCGTGTTTAAAAAATAAAATCGGTAGGATGTAATTCCAAAATACAAAACATTTCCCAACAGTACAACCAATGAGAATTCTGTAATGCATTTATATTTATAACTCAACCCAGTCTTGAGTCCAGTTTTTGTCAAGCTGAAAGGAATAAAATTCAACTTCCCTGCAATGCTTAGGGTAAAGCTCAGTAAACGGTACTGAGTTTGGCTTAGCATTTCAAGAGAAGGAATGATTTGTTAACCTGAAAGATAATATATATCTCAATGCTATATTTCTATTGCTTTAGTTGAATATGTAAACGTTATACAATGTATACAACTTTCAGCGACGTCGCGTAGATTGTCTCAAAATGGGTTACTGGTTTTTAAGCGGTTGTCAATTATTTTTGCCTGGAATTGGGCGGAGATTATGGTGGACTGAATGGTTCCAATAATTAAATATTAATTTAAAATATTGATCTGTTCGGAACACGGTCAATTCCATTTCTCCGTTAATTTATAACAGAATAAATCACAATTCTTACTTTTAAAAGTGTCAATTTTGTATGTTTGAATTAGAAACGTAAATTATGCATCATTTCTGAAAGCTTCTCTGAAAGAATTGCAAATTTTGCACAAAATGCCTTCAATGAAATGTTAAAATAGAGTGTCAAATCTAGATAGCAAACCATAACCAAAATCAATTTTGTGAATTGTACCTAAAACGCAGATGGTTTTTTTGAGATAATCATACACCAATGTTATTGTATTCCCAATGAATTAAAAAATAATTCGGAGAATTTGTTGGGCACCCCAAGAAAACGCCTCAGCACAGTCAAGTTATTACTTTAATTTTATGAAATTAAAACTTATTATTAAATTACAATTATAAAATAGTGAGGTAAGGCGCCTTGTCACAAACGTGGTAGTGTGTCAATTGTGTGAATATACCTAAAATGATTAAATTTATATACAAAAGTATTATGTATAATTATAAAAATGGAAATGTTGGTAAATTAATTGTATAAATTTAATAGTCAATTTGGAGACAGATATTTTTTAATATAAAATGAGTAAGTAATAGTTCAAATAAGGATTTTATTAAGGTCTATATGGTTATTAATTTGTGTAGCACACATAAGGTGTTTGAAAATTGTGCAGTTACATAGGTTTCCCATTACTTTTACTTAAATTTAACCAATTCAATAATTATAAATTAATTGAAATAATGATAGCTAATTACAATTACTTACGAAAATAATTACCAAATATAATTACCGTTAACTTTGATTTAGCATATGTAGAAGAGCAATTGAAACTAAAGTAAAGTATACTAAAGCACACTAAAGTAAGTATGAACTTTTCCTATTTCATTTAAACCACAAAACTACTTTGCTTTACCATTTTAATTGCCTGCAACCATGAAATTGAATTGAAAATTGACAGGACATGTATATGTATTTATTGTATTTGAGGGCTTGACTCTTCCCAGACTTGCATAAGAGCTAAGAACAATTGCAGTTGTTGATTTACACATTTGTCTAGTTAAAGTGTAGAATTGTTCGAATTAACCAAGTTACTCGTGTTTCAACGGTTTACACATCATAAAAGCTTACTTAACTCCGGTGGAGTTTTGACGAAAAATTATTTCATTGTATTTTCAAGCAGTAATTGGTTACCAACATGATAGATGTTATTTTAAATTAAACATAATAAACTGTCATAATACAAAATATTAAAGAACATTTTGTTTCCAATAGTTTATAAATTTTATTAATTTGTAACTTTTTTATTATTGATTTTATATATATCTCCGATCTATGTATCTCCAATTAAAGTTGTCCCAGCAGCGTTGTTGTACTTCTTTGTGAAGAAGTTACAGTTTACTATTAATGTGCCTAACAAAATCCGCAACGGCAGTTACCCGCTTAACATCTTACCGTTGGACAGTCTATTGGGCAGCAAGTAATGCACTCATATTCAAATGCACATGTCGGACAAAGCGCTTGCACTGGAAAGGTAGTATTCATTTGATTGAGGTTATTAACATCTACTGGCATTGGAATAAATTTCGATTCGACTCTCATCTACAAAAATCGAGCATAAAATTAGTACCAAATTACATTAGCGATTGGCATCTACAAAGCACAAAATAAGGTTTTTCTAACCTGTAGGCGAATGACGTTCAGAACTAACCAAACTAAAACAAGTCGCGTTGCCATTGCCCTGTAAAAAAAACAACAGGAAAATTGAATTTTGAAAATAAGAATGTGATACAAACAGGGAAAAAATTGGTACAGTTTTATACTAAATTTGTCTCGGTTCACACATTGGCCGACAAAGGCGTTTAACTCTTGAAAATAATAACACAATTGAGATAAGTTTAACGTTTCTGAATAAGCAGACCATTCGTCATTTTTATGAATAACCAGACGAGTATTTTCTTGTAACTGCAAAAATCCGTTTTGTCATTATTTTATTAGGCCTTTTGGATGAAGGTTCGAGTATAATGAAAATTGATTTAAAACAAAATAGCCCACGGCCCGTAGTCCGAGGGGTTAGGAGCCTACTCCTAACTTGGGTAGGTGCCAAGATCGAGTCCCGGTGCGAGCACAGTAAAAAGTAGTGTGTGGTAGTCGTGAGTGGAAGACTGGAAAGTTGCGGTGGTAGAGGCTAAGCTTGGGCCAGAATGCGCACGGCGGTGTTTAGCCTCTGCCTAAGCAGAACCTTTTTTGCCTCAGTCTTCACAACTTCTTAGTCAAATAACATGCCTATACCACCTTCCCCCACTCACAAGCACAAGCATAAGCATACGTTGATATACAGGCAAATAACGAGCACTGAAACAAAAAATGGCCATTATATTTTAGGGTTTATAACGGCAAGAAATATAAGTTTATCCTATCCAACATATGCCATAACTATATCTAGTGATACCGTATGTAATGTATATTAGGAATTATGTTATTTTATTTTAAACTTTAAAAAACGCTACATGAAATTTTTTTTACATTAATGATATGCTTTCTGTAATATTAGCAAGCATTATCAGCTTGGCTCTGCCTTCCATGTAGTAAAATAATCCAACCATTCATTTCAATTTAGACAATGACTTCACCAGTTTTGCCGTAATGAGATTATTCGCTCGATTTACTCCTACTCCCGTGTTCCATCCGTCTAGTAGAGTCGATGTAGTATTATATTAAGCTATACATGAAAATTTATGTTTGTATTTTTTTCGATTAAGGAGGTATCGCTACCCACACCGCTCAGGCCTCAATCGGGCCCATTGCAGTGAAATGTTAGAAGACTTGTTGCTATGCCCAATAAAATTGACAATGTCCGTGCGAAATATTTTGAAGATCATTTATGAGCTGAGTTTTACAAAAATTCAAAATGAGTCTCTCAAGATCGTCAAACTCGACCCCATATGCTGCCAATTGTGAGCTACGTGAAACATCAAACAAAAGATAAATTTGTATAATTTTCAAATAGCCGCAAAAATCAATAAATAAATAGGTAAAAAGGTAAATTTAGTGAAAATTTAAAATTGACAATGATATCTAAACGATGAACAAAATCCGCTTTTCTTGGAGTTAGTTTTGCATTTTCACGTACGCAAAAAGCAGAATAGAAGTAGTAATTGTTGAGTGTAGCAAATTTCTGATACGGGACTTCGACTTCAAAAAAAACTTATGATATTATGACCGCGTTACCATTGATACAATCCAACCAGACATACCACAGCACCAAGTGAAGTTAGTGCTATAGGTATCAGGAAAAATACTACAGATAATACAATTTTTCCAACTATTAAAGCAACCCAAATATGGTTCATAGTACCGTGTATGTCAAAAATACCATTTAACCAAGTGTTTACTCACAGAAGCAAAACTTTATCATGCAGACAAAAATAGGTTTCACAACGCCTAGCACTTTGACAATATATGATATTAAGGACGTGGAAAAATGCGGCCCACTATGAGTAGGATGATTTGTCATTTCCAAAATTCTTAAAACCCACGATATGCATGGAAATGATAATAGAACTGTATGTACTCTTGGATTTTTCTCATGTAATACTTTGTTTGTAAATTGTTCCATAATAATGGCCCGGCCCGGGAATAAAAGAATTTGGCAGTCTCACCACCGCGGTGGTGAGACACTCACATAGTGTCTCATAGCAACTTGTTTGGCGACAGAGACTCAGGTTGGTAACGAATTTAAACAAACAATTTTACACGTAAGTCCCGTTTGGACCTGGAGGCTTTCACTCGGAAGGATCAATTCAAAAAACTTCAAAAAAACAATCAAGTTTTAAATATCTGTAAATTAAGGGAAAGCGATTCCGAAGACTGTAACCATACCGGTTCGTGCCGTACGAGTCATCTTGGCACCTAATTTTGGTTTTCAAGTTGACGCTTTATTGGTGCTATGAGGCGCTAGTTATCTCAAATTCGCCGGGGAAGTTTTGCGGGGATTTTTTGGCGGGGAATTTAAATTTTCATTCTTTAAGCTTTGTCCTTGTGGTATTGACGGCTATTTAGCAAGAAATATTCTGTTAGAAATCGATTAGGTAGAGTTTCAGTGTTGATTTACTCTGGAAAGTTGATACACAAATGTCAATTTGACTGGCGTTACTAACTTAATACTTTGCAAGGTCAACACTTTTTTTTACAGTTGTGATTAGATCTCAAGGTCACATGCTCTCTGTACTTGATTTAAAAGCTTCAAATAAGAATTGTCATCGACCTGTTTTTACTACTTTTTTAAAAATTTGCAATTTGAAATGCAATTGAATTTTGGAGTAATTTTGAAAGCGCAATTGCTACGCATTCATGCACGCATAGAGCTTCTGTAGGATGATCAAAAAGATATAGAAAAGACCATAGAAATAAGACAAATTCTAAATTACTGAATTGAAATTTGCTAAAAAGAATTCCTCATAGTTTAGGGCAGCCATTTTTTTCGTCCATAGCGACCAAATGGCTGTCCTAAACACTACAAAAATTAAACACTGTGCACCGGCATATATTTTATTTTGAAAGGTAAAAAAAAATTCACTAAATTGCAAAAATTTTGTAGTAAAAGTCATATTTTTTGTTCCATTTTCTTTGGTGATATGATACTGGCTATTGAATTTAGATAAAACCCTGGACGTAATTGTGCTTTAGCTCCCTAGGCTGGGTACATACAAAATTATTTGCACTCAATAGCAATATACAAACTACCCAAGTAATTCTGTTGAATGACAGCAGAATTTCGAGATTGAAACCTTCATACTCCTATCCTAGGACAAGCTTGTTAGATCTCTTTCGACAAAAGTTGTGGCCGCCCATTTTCTAACTCACGTTTCAAATTATTTTTGATCTACAATTTCCGATTGTGTGGTCAATGGGGATTGGAAGGGAAACTGTCAAGTTCAAAAAGGAAACATTGAATGATTTAGCGAATGAGCGAGCGGTATAAGCTGCAGGACTTTTAACCATTGTTGTTCTTTGTTCTAACCATTGTTCTTTACCAGATTATTTATATTTTATCAATTTAGCAGAGTGTACACATTAAACCAAATCAATCATAAGAAACGTTGCTAGGCACTTGGTTGACACACCACTTCACTTGGGGTACGTAACAAAATCTTGTTCAAAAAGTAGTTTCGCGTTTGGCGAATTTCGGAACCTTCAATTTTAATTTCTGATGACTTCAAATACTTTGCTCCAATTAATGCACGGTTAGGTCGGTTGAACCCAGATTTGGTCAGAAATTATTTCTAAGGAAATTTCTTGAAAAGGTGCTTCTTGACGCGAATTATTGCAATTTTACGCATGTGCGTGTCAGTGCAAATTACATATGTTCGTATATAATGCACAAAGCGCGGATGAAGGTTAACCTGGATATTTTGGAAATTCAATTCCGAGACAAATGATATGAAGGATTGAGATTTCTTCAAACTTGCCTTAGTATTTTGTTGTTGTTTTTTTTAAATTTTCTTGAATTTAATATAGGGAAACAGGGAATTCAAAGCGGGGTTATTGTAAAATTTGTGTTGATTTAGATAATAAACCTCCTTACAATCTCAGTTTTTTCACGTGTTAAACCCCTTAAAGATTCTGAAAATTTTCAAAAAGGTTCAATCTAATAAATAAATTCGGATAAAAATTGAAAATGTATACCAGCGGCTAAGTTTATCATAAAAGCAATAACCAATGATTAATAAGACCAATTAACAACATGTCTCACAACGGCTCGTTGTAAGATTGCGATAGTGTTTAAATTAAACTTCCTGTTTGTTCAAAAGAACTATTATCTCAAACGATTTTGTTGTGGTAAACTTCTGGATGGCATCGCAAGTTCTATTACTAGCACATTTGAAACAAAACGAAATGATTTATTAATAACTTTGGTCGTTGTTTCAGAAAAAAACCCTCAGTATACTGATACTTTAACCATCTCAAAACAGATTGTTGTAAATCTATTAATACATTGATGTATCAGCACTATTTTAATCTTGCGTTTTCTTCTTCCAATATATCTCCAAGTTGTCCAGAAAACAAGATGTAGTCTACTTCTTTTGACGATAAAACAGCTTTGTACATTTCTACAACTACCTTTCGGAACTCCGGGAGAATTTCTGGAACATTTTCAACAAACGATGTTTCGATTATTTCATTATAACGACTTCTCACATAAGGCAGTTTCCAATACTCCTGAAGATTTGTATATATTGATTTGTGTTCCTGAGGTGCATCAGCACCATTAGCATTGTATTCTTTATCAAATCTTATGTATCCAAGTACAAGCTCAGGCATCATGCAAACAAGTGCCGTAAAGTCGGTTTTGGAACTTGGTCCTAAAAATTTTACAACAATAGAATTAACTGAATTGTTGTTGAACTTTTAAAACTTGTAGTTTTGTCCTCTTTAATCTTTATAATTATGAGAATACACTAAGTCGTTCATGGTCATGTACGTTATGGTTCCTCGGCGTACCCGAGGATCAAGAGCCGAATTCGGATAATATGCAAATCCAAAGTCAACTAAACGAAGTTTCCCGCCATTGTCAACCATGAAGTTAGCCGGTTTTAAGTCTCTATGGACAATACCACACCGGTTTAGGACAATGATTATGTTGAGCTAAATGTAACAAAAATTGTAAAACTGTTGATATAATAATTAATGAATAGTATTTGTGTAAATGTTATAATTATTACAATTTGTTGAGAAATATCCACCAATTGTATAGGAGTCACAAATTTCCAGGGTACTATCTGTTGCTTTAATAGTGCAAACTCTTCTAAGTTTTGCTTGTAATAACGCATTACTATAACTGGGTGTATCAAAGCTCCATTTTCTTCAATGTTTGCTAGACCTTTCAGAATGATAAAAGGAAAACCGTCACGAGGTAGCTCTAAAAGTGTAATTTAATTTATGTTATTGTAAAAATTATTCTTTTTTAACTTATATTTTAGTTTTTATATTTATAAAATAGGTTTTACTGAATTCGTCCAACTGCCTATATAAATGCTGATAAGCCCCGAATTCATTATCAAGAAATGTCTTTGCCTCTCTCTTGTCCTTTTCATCAGGCGCTTTTGTGTCTTGTAATGCTAATTGCGCATATTTTATTGCAAACTTGTTACCACCGTACGATGCTAAGGAAGGAAATTGTAAGATGAATATGTTATTTATCTTTGAAATTTATGCACGGAAATAACCTTAATTTTTTTATATTGTGTTAATTACAACTTTACGGCTGCTTGCACCTTGTAAAATAGAAAAGTAGGTCATGTACAGATGATACAAAAGTATTCATGTATATCTCATTTTTTGTAATTAATTTATAAATTTTCAATACATCCTCCCTTCTTTAACGATTAAAAATAGGAACACGTTCTAAAATTCTGACAAAAATAATTTATTTTTAATGTAGGTTTTGTGAAAGTTGTCCAAAATTTTCCGCTAAATTCTATTCAACAAGTTTTACTTAAATCTCAAGCGCTCTATATTTGAATACGCTACCCATATCCATTTGCTTCTTGCTTTTTATTAAGCCAAATTTGTAAATTTATTTACCAATAACTACTCTATTTACCACTAACGATTAACTTAAAGTACAGTATCTTTCATCTGAATTATAATATTCTTGGTATAAATTATATGTCTGCCATGACTGCGCAACATACCTACATTTAATAGACTTAAAAACCAGGTTAGTACCTTTCACGATTTTTCCATAATTCCCTTTGTTGCTGGTATTAAGCGCTAACTTGTCTGCTTTGTACTCTATTATGCCAGCTATTTCTCTACCATCAACACAAACCGCTGACTCGACCTTAATTGTCCAAGACCTTGAAATCGTTGGACATAGTAAAAGTAGAACAAACCATATGCCAAAACTAATCTTCATTCTTAAATAAAATAAATAAAGTAAATAAAAAATTAAAATTTCCCTAAATCAACAACTATGAGCTGTGTGCTAGATGCGATCAAATTATTAGTCATACACATTAATGCCTAGGAATCAGAGAAATACTGTTATTTTAACGTTTTTCGGCACTCCCACCTCAACTTGTGCAGGAAGCTTGAATGAAACAAAAAAAAATGGGTAAAACTTAAACTTAGAGAACTCTTATGTGTTTACAATAGCAATTTTCTGGTTCGCAGAAAAACAAATGTTTTCCACATTAGGCCGAAGCTAGCGCAGTAATTAACACAGCCAAAATTATTTTGCCTTCTTAAAAACTCATCTGGGTTCTCAGCAACTTTGCATTTGAAATAAAAAGGAATGTTTATTTAAAGAATGTAAAATAACAACCACTTGAAATGTTCAAAAAATGGTACGGAATCATACAAAGCTTTTACACAAACTCAAAATTAAAATTTGTTACAAAAAGAGCCAAGTTTACGCTCGATGTGCTTTGGGATGAACAATTCTACTAATTGTGGTAGTAGTAATACACTTACTTGACTGAAGTTTTGTTTTATACGAATGAGATTTACCATTCGAAAAACGGAAGTCCCCACTGAAACAATGCCTCAACTGCTAAAATTTATTTGACAGATTGGTATTTAAATTATAATTCGTATATACTTGTACAAGTTAATTAGAATTATAGACAATGGATTTTTGCACTAAAAAATTAATACCATTATAAACCTGCTAAATGTTACCATACGTCTATGGTCTTTCAACAAACACGCGAATTATACTTATAAGTATCAGTAGTCAGCGAAGTTCTAAACGTTTGTCTTGTACAAACAAAGCAAATGTTTTTTCAACAAAGCTTTGGTTTTCCCATTAGTACACTACAAATTAATTTTAAGCAAAATGTTCATAGTAAAGGTTCTTAAAGACAACATTGCATATACTTTTTGAGAATACATAGTTGTGTTTCAAATAGTACATTTTTGTAAGTTAAAGGAACAGGGATTTGAGAGTAAGATTAATGTCATCGAATCTATACAGATCTTGGAAAAAATCACTCTTCTCATATGACCACCTTATTTTCGGAGAGGAGTTTCTTACACAAGTACCCTATACCTGAGCAAACAAATCCTACGTGACTATAACTATACAGGAAAATGTAAATCAATGAAACTCAATCTCTCAGTTTCCAAATCTATGAATAAGATTCTTGAACATATTAGTCAATTATTTTGTGGAAACAAAGTCAGGGGACAATAGTATGCTATGGTGAAAATTTTCCCTACACAAAATCTACGGTAAAACTAGTTTACTAGCAATATTTCTGTAGGTAGTAGTATCCCTGACAACACCACTATTATCTTTTCGTATAAAAGTTACTTAAGTTTGCCCATAGTGTACGTTGTAAATTGGCAATGTCATGCTCTTTTACTAATAAATTTAATTTAAAAAAATACTCTGAATTCTTGAAAGAAGCGGTAATTGCCACGAAGAAAAGTTAGTAAGTTATAGATCAAACAGTTAATAATAAACTCCCTATAAATGAATCGCGGATGGTTACTGGAGCGTAAAATCATAGCAATGTTAAAACGGACTTAATTTGATTTAGTTAGTTTAAAGGCTTGTCAGCATTGTCAGCAAAGGTAACTAAATTTTGCTGCAGTTTGAAAATTTTAATCAGTACACTTTGAATTAGCTTCATATTGTTTAAAAATTCTATGATTCTGTGACCATTCTAACTTTTTTGAGTTTACTGTAGTCTTAATGTAATCTTATGTTTTGAAAGTTTGAAATTTGAACAATTAACTATTGTGTTTTTTTCGACTTGCAAAAAGTTAAATGCTGCCTTAAATCCGGCATTTTTGAATTCCTGCTAATTATTATACAGGTTTTGAAATACCATTTTCTCTCGCCATACTTCAGCTGAACGAAAAGAAAATTAAGAACATAAGTTTCAAACGTTCTTTATTCCTGAGAATTGAATAGTACATTGCAATAGAAATGTACTATTCAAAATAGCGACTTACTATTTGGTGTGATCTAGCTTATCTAGCCTCTCAAAAAAGGCTTCTAAAGAAAAATATTTGTCACTTGAACGGGAACTTACCACTGAAAATAATAGAGAAATTTAAAATCAACCAATAAGTTGCCATTATCTTCAAGAAGAAAAAGGGAAAAGATATAAACCAGAACTGTAACTTTTTTGACTACGACTTACTCAAAACAAGTAAAACAATTCAATTCAAATTAGTGCCAGCGTTTTACTACGTACAATCTCTTAGTTTCGAAACACTTCAAAATTTGTTTTGTAGCCAAATGTGCCATCGCAAATATTTTTTCTCAATTTTTTTAACAGTAATTTTTTCTTTTATAATGGTTATAAGATTGCATTTTGCTGTTATTTCAATTTTATTAGGCAAACTAATTATTTTTGAATTTATTAAAATTTATAGCTACAAATAGTGCCTTATTTCCACCGAAAAAATACCAACCTAGTAGAAAGCGGTAATTATTATAAGTTGAACTATGTCTTTAAATCAGAAGTAAATCTCCAACAGTACAAAATATTTTGAGTTAGTTTTACACTTTTTTAAATTTTTATTTTTACAATACTTAAATTGTTTTTGCAAATTTTAGTGCTTTTCTAATGAATTCCAGCCAGTCGACATGTAGACTTGTCGCAAATTATTTCTCCACAATATGAGGGCTCAGTTAGTAGAAAAAAATGTATGTGCGAGTCTTACACAAGTATACAAGCTATAGGTTTGGCGTACGTGATAACTATCCAATATGGAAAATAAATGTACATTCTTTTGAGATTTTGAGGAAAACGGGTCACTGAAACCGAATCTGCAATTGGACTTTGGCGTAATTTGTGAGCCTTAGGAGGTATAATTTTTGAAGATGTGAGTTGTAACAATTAGTTGTACGACATTTTTTTTTACGTTTTTAGTTAAAGTTTATGTTCAATCTTTCAAATTTTTTAATTTGTTGGTAGGTTTGTTTGTTTATTCACCGCTCCCTCGGGCTTTCGCCTATGGTAAAGTTTGAAAAATTTTATTCTTCAATAATTTTTTAAAAGAGAATTTACTGTTTTAATTTCTGTTAGTATAAATGTAATAGTATATTTGATTGTGAAGAAAGTAATCTTACAATCATTCATAATTAAACTAAAATTTTTGAAAACATTGAGGTTTAGAGAGGATTAAGGGAACTTCGACCGGCACTTCGTCACATGTCTTCCCTAAACACCAATCATTTTAAGAAGTAGGGAATTGCAATACAAATCACATTTTTTTTTAACTCAAACTGGCTTCGGCAATGCCTCATATTCTTAAGAAATTAAAGGCTAAACGAATAGTGGAACTTCCCAATTTCAAAAACTCATAACACCTAAATAAAATTTGGCCCCAAAATTCAGTTGCAGATTTGTCATCAGCGACCAAGTATTTATCTAGGAAATTTTAAAACTGTAGTTTAAGGTCATCGTCCCAATACTAGATTTTTAACCTTGATCTAGCTAAAAACAGTACTAATTATAAATTCTACATTACTATTATAGCCATGTTGAGTTCCTGTTAGGCTCAGTCTAGTGCTTCCAAAATTGAATTTGAACAGCACTTACTTTTTGTACTTACACTTACACTTTTTGCAGCATAAAAATATTTTAAAAAAAGCAAACTTCCAAAAATATTGACGTTGTATCAACGGATTAATATTGAGAGAAGGGTTCTGACACGTTTATCACATTTTTTAACTTTATTTGCATACAAGTGTAATACGTTGCTAAGAAAAATTTACTTTAACTTGCTGTGGAAAAGGAACTGGTCAATAAACCGCATTTCACCTCTAAATATTGTTATTTACCTCAATGCTATATTGCATTGCTTCGGCGTCTTTTCATGACTCGTATTAACATTTAGTAGTTTTTCACATAATAAATTAGTTCAATTTAAATCAAAGTAAACATTTTACGGCATAAAAAGTAATAAAAATTTGGCACATATTTTGATAAAAAATATTAAAGAAATTTTTTTAATCATAACCAAAACGTTTCAACGAATTTGAAGATCCAAATTGGCCAAGGTTGCAGCAAATAATGAAATTAAATGGTGGCTAAAAGATAAATTCAACCAGTGGAGTAAGCCTTGGTATTGCTAAATCACAGAAACATATTTTGTATGGGTAAAAATCCATAAAAATGTCTAAACGTTTTCAAACTTAACATTATGCATATTGACCTATGCATGTTGAACTTCAAAAAAAGGAATGAAAAATGCTATCAGCTTTCCGCAGTAACAATAATCTCGAAATCTCTTCAAGTAAATACAGAAAATTGGAATTTCAAAATTGAATATTATAAAATAAAACAATGAATTACCGAAAACGTACTCGGAGTATGTCCTAAACCATCCTTTGGTACATGCATTGTAAATGTGGCTTGAAAGCCTCCACAATAGGATAAAATATGATAAACATATCAATCACTTTTTTTTCTTGTCACTTTCTTTGACACTTGAACATGGCATGGTCAACGTATGCTTGTGCTAGTGTGTGGGGGATGGTGGTCACAGCCTGTGTGTTGACTGTGAAATTCTGAAGAAAGAGGCAATGGAGGTCCTGTTGGACAATGAACGTGAGGCTTACCAACGAAGAGCCTCTGCTTAAGTGAACACCACCGTGATAATACTGGCCCGAGCTCAGCCTCCACGACCGCTACTTTCCAGGCTTCCACTCACCACTACCATACCACCATTTTTTTTACTCTGCTCGCACCGGGACTTGATCCCGGCACCTACTCAAGTACCGAATTAGCCAATTTCTGTAAATCACTTGTCCGTCTGCTGTCAGCTTGTCTTGTGCCAAAATTCTTGAAAAGGTATTTTTGGTTATAGGAATATAGTGAAACTTTGAGTGTCTTCCCCAAGTTTGGAGTACTCTAGTACCAGTCAATCAGCCTCTCAAGGGTATTTAGAGGTAAGAATATTAATGATATGTGTCTCCAAAAGTTCACCCTACAATAACTGCCATTTCCTGGTTTATTTATGAAGACTGTTTGGGTTTGTCTCCACGTCTTTGGAGTGTACCCTACCATCACACATCCTCCAAAGGTTTTGGCCAAACCAGGTGAAATCCCTAATTCTGACCATAATTTGTCAGGCTGGAAGTGGGTATCAAAAACTAACTGTACTGTATCTGGCAGTTTGGACTTACGATCCATCGAGTAGTTAGATGTGACCGAGTTTAATCGTCCTACCACCCGCCAGTACCCTACAAATATTGTCATAATGGGTATAGTCTTTATTTCCTGATAGTATAGGTTGAAAGCAAATGTCTTTGCTACTGGAAAGCTTTACGGGTCCTCTTGTGATTGTCCGACGCTTCAGCACTGAACCCACCTGTGACTATTACTCTTTGCTTCTTCCGAGCTTTCTTTCAGAGATCTGTGAGCCCTGGAGTTTGCTAGTTATGTGTTGGTTTCGTATCTCTTGCCCAATTTTGCGGGTAGTTATCTCCAAATAAATCTACTAGCTTGCTTGAAAACAAGTCTACCTTAGTTCCAAGTTCTGCCAGGTTCTGTATCTCAGAGTTTTGAACGTTAGTAAGCTATCTTGTGATGGAGTCAACAAATCGACACAACTGGATCTTTTTTCGGTTCCTAGAAAAATCTAAACTGAGTGACAGGATGCATTCCAAGGTTAGGTTTTTAGGTTTAGGTTATCTTTTTTGGTAAAACAAAATGCTTATGCAAACTAAATCCGTGTTCAGTATCTACGAAATTGATTGCCACGTATTTGAGGGCTGCAAAAAACTTGTTTGGGAATTTTTTTTTGCTATTTGACATTCGCCTATGGCTTGGTCAACATATTTGCTTAACAACTTATGTGCTAGTGAGTGGGGGAGGATGGTCACCGCCTGTGAGTTGACTTGGAGGTTCCGAGGGTTGAGGCTGAAAGCTTTCTGCTGAACAATGATCTTGGGGTCGACCACCAGGGAGCCTCTGCTTAAGCAGAGACCGATCACTGCGCTACGCATAACGGCTCAAGCACACCATCCACGACTGCAGCTGTCGACGCTTCCACTCACCACTACCACACCACTCACTTTTGTGTGCGGCTGCCGAGATTCAATCTCGGCACCTATCTCGGCACCTATCCTATGTTGGGGGATTTTTAGCTTCAAGTCTACATATTTTTCCTCAATTTTTTGGTCAACTTTTTCATCTCAGCGAAGTTTTAATTTTTTTTAAAAGATGAACGATACATTGACGTGATGCATAGTCACCGTTTCTGGAAAGATATATGGTGAATATATTTTTAATGGAATCGATATCGAAAATATAAAACGCTGATCGACTTGTAACAGCGCTAAAGTCAAATTGACAGTTTTTTATAGTTGCTAGTTAATCAATTACACACAACTTTCTTGCTTCAATAAAATGTTGCGCCAATACGTCTATTGTCCATGAATGTCCTATGAACTCGTCATTATTTTTGAACATTCTGAGAACCAGCTGTGTTACATTAGGGTCAATTTTATTTGTTCCAATGCCATGCTCAAAGGACAAATGGTAAAAAACTGCATAATTGAAAAATCAAATTCCATTAGCTATTCTTTGAAATAGGCTGAAAATTTCTTACCAAAAATCCACTTAATAAAAATTTGGAATTGAACTCATGTTGCTGAACCTTATGTTTATGTATTTCAGATTTTTTTGTAATACTGGGAATTTGCAATGCAATAAAGTTAATTTACATTGACGTGCCTTAATTTGTGATGAACTGTGATCAAAGTTCGGAAATCTAACTAAGAGTCTACAGAAATATATTTCAAAGCATGTTTAATGCAAGTTAAATGTTTCTTAGCATCTTAACGCCTACACAATAAAATGCAAAAGGTATATGGTCTTGAAATTTCAATTTTACTTACATACTATACTGACGTATTAACATCGGCCCACTGACCAATATACTGTCGTGAATAGTGGCAACGTATGATACTTAATGGGAGGTTTATAAATACCAAATAATCATCGTTTGTTATTACGTAATTGTTTGTTCAAAGCCTTAAGACTTGTATTATATCTTGGTTAATCTTGTTTTTCAATTTGGAGAACTTTTCATCGATGAGAGTCCGTGGGATATTGACTGGTTTCAAAATTTATGTATTCAATCCCAAAAAGGACATACGTTTTTTAAGTTCATTTATATTCAAAATCAAACTCTTTCTTAGAAAACTTTTGGAAATTCTTTTGTACGATCAATTTTCAATTTTCAAGAGTTCACAAAGTGAATTAACATTTTGCTTGACGCTCGTATTATAATTATAATAATTTTAGAAACTTTGAAAAAAAAACACGATTTCTTTGTGAAGGTTAAATTGCAACATTTTGTTTAACGTCATTTGCAAGGAGTTTGAGGGTACACAAAGTAATGTCCCTGCAAATGTGGACTTTTGCATTCAGTAAATTACATTGTTGATCATACTAGGTTCCAAAAATAAAGCAACATCATCGTCAAGTGTATTTTCTCAAGAACTTTAACCCCAAGTTACCAAAAGCTTCAAATAGCAATGTGTAATTGGCATAACTAAAAATTAATGCAGAGTATTGCCAGAATTACAAGAATATCATGCTCTGTTTCATTTTTTTTTTGTATTTTGATGCTACATGGAAACATATTTACAGAGTCAATTCTCAGTCAGCACTCTATTTCATCAAGCGCCCCGAGTTTCTTACTTATGGTCACTTACTTCGGTGTTGTGAATTCAATTTTGAAAACACTATCAAAAACACTATCGGCACTATCCACCTATATGTAGGCAAGTACCCATATTGGATAGTATTAATGTAAAACTCATCTTGAAAATTGAAAATGAGTAGCGGTCGTTAAATTTAACATAAATGTAAATACTAATATATTACGTCACATTGTATGTTGCACTAGTGTCCATTGACTTGTATACTGTCAACCCTCATTGGAATTATATATATACATATATATATATATATATCACGCTATTATTTTGAAATACAAGGTTCAGTAGCATAACATGATTTTTTGTCTCATTTTTACTTCTCTACTCACCCTTAACTTTTTTTGACCTTATTCGCCCCATATTTGCTTGCATGTATGCACAGGAGATACTGCAATGGACCCGTTTGTGGTCTGAGCGGTGTGGATGGTGCTAGTTAATCAATAACTAGGACCTCCCCTCCTTTAACATACATGCATGTATGCTGATGAGTCCTTCCTTCCATATTCCTATCCACTCCTTTACATGGTGACCAGCCGTTCTGCGAGAATGTCAAATAACGCTCTAACCTTTACAATAGATTGTTACACATTTAAATCACCTGTGTCTCAAGTCATCAGCGCAAGAGATAGGCGACGACTTTTGGCAATTTTAAGTTAAACACGGGGAAAGAAAATTAAGACATTTGCCGGATTAGCTAGTAAGTAAACAAAAACCCTTTTTGGTATCGCCGTAAATGAGATATGGAACTGTCCGGAAATAAGACTCTTTTTTTTGCACTGCAGGAGCAAGCAGACAGGTGTACACATGTGCCAATTCTTAATGGCATTTCCCCTTTAGTAGAATTAAGAGGCCGAAGAGCACGGATCTCCGTAGAGCACATTTCTTTCCTTATTTTCGCAAAAAATTACCTGTACTCTACTAAACGCTAGAAACGGGCATCGCCCTTAATTTAAAGCTTAAAATAAAATAAAATCCTTGAAATTAGGCTTTATTTTAAGTCTTTATTTGTCAGCAGCATTTTTTTAATTATGTTCAATGTCGGATCTCTTTGAGATAATTACAAGAGATGAAACTTCACAATACTTTTATGCCAAGCCAACCTCAATTAGAAACTAGATGAAGAATTTAACAAGAATTTTACAACTTTATTTGCTTTATTATTTTTAAGCGGAATATATTATCAACAAATATGAATCTATCATGAAGTCAACTTACTGCCACCTCGCCCATCCCGTCATATCACAATTGGAATTGGTGTAATCAGCCCTTACAATGTAGAAGTAGATTCCTGGAATACAGTGTAGATTCTTGGAGGCCCCTGCACCAATCTTGTAAAAAGTGTCTGCTTGCAATGACGAAACCAAAAAAAAAGAAGGAAAGAAAAAATTCCTGTCACGAGAGCTATCTTCATCAATGTAAGATAAGTATTAAATTTTTGCGCAAATTGAATTGCGTAAAATATATTGATAAGTACAGTTTCTAGCTTTATAAATTCCAAGTCCACTTTAAGCTTATAACAGCAAATTGGAAACTAATAAATAGGATGCTGAGAATCAACTAGTACTTATATGGCTTGGTCTCTAATTAGTAAACATTATGGCCAGCTGTCCTGCCGTACTCGTGTGCGACTGCACAACTACATGTGATACGAATACTAAAATTTAATATTTTAAATTTCAGCATTGAATATATTATTTTAACTAGATGCATGAAATTTTCCACTTGACCTGGGCGTTCGGTAAAGCAAAAGGTGGCCTGAGCCGAGATGCACGGAATCAGTACTCCAACATACTTCTATTTGTTTAGGATTGGGCGATTTGCTTACATACTACAGTTTGTGATTTAACCATTTTAATTAGCAATAAAAGACAAGCTATGATGGTGCAAACTGGAATTGGGCTGTCACCTACGAGTCAGTACATATCATGATCGTAATTGAAATATCAAAATCAACTGTGAGCCCAAGACGCGTAGTCCGCGGGGCTTGGACCCTTGTCCTAGCTTGGGTAGGTGCCGAGATGGAATCTCGGCAGCCGCACAAAAAAGTGTGTGGTGTGGTAGTGGTGAGTGGGAGCGTGGAGTAGTTGCGGTCGTGGAGGGTGTGCTTGAGCCGGTATGCGTAGCGCGCTGATCGGCCTCTGCCTAAGCAGAGGCTCCTCGGTGGTCAACCCCATGATCAGTGTTCAGCAGAAAGCCCATTGCCTCACTCTCACAAACTAGTCAACTCACAGGCTGAGACCACCCTCCCCCAATCACTCGCACAAGAAATCATATGTTGAGCATATGTTGACCAGGCCATAGGCAAAAAAAACAACTATGAACCAATTTTAGACCCCTAATGACTAACTGTGTTCCTTTGTCTGACACAGTTCAAACAGCACATTACAGCGTATCCGAATTACGCACAAATAACTTTTGCTATAGTACAAAGACTAACCTCCCATATGTGTTTTCCAAGCCAAGCTGAAATATGTTTTGACATACGAGGGCATGATGTCAGCGGGTTTCAATTTTGAAATTTGAAATACCGTCAATTTTGTGCTATTATCCACCGCGCTATGTAACATGCGAGGCTCGGTAGCATGACATGACGGTTTTTTCTCTAGCCTTTTCTCGCATTCTTTATCTTATTTTTATCTCTTTTCACGCGCAACTTTTTTGAGGACATGACAAGGGATGGTATAACACAAAAAATCACCTGCATTTCAAATCTTCAGCACTAGAGATTACAAATTAAATTCACGATAGTAATTGTCTAATTTTTGTATTTGTCGGTTGCTTGGCAAATGCACTTCGAAACAACAAAAATACATTCCAAAAATACATTGGCTTTCCAAAAACTAAATTGTACTTGTTCTCAAACCCGACACGGGCATTAACTCCCTGATTCACGGACGGGGTTCTAAACCTGAAAAATCACTCAAAAACCCCCAAAAAATTTCTCCTGTGTTTTTCTCTAGGAAAAAAAAAGTTAGGCAAAGCATGGGCACGTTATTTGACATTCTTGCAAAACACATTGTCAACATGAAAAAAATGGTACGGACTATGACTATAGGCTTTTTGCGGGCCTACTTCACAAATGGAGGACACCAACCTGAAATAAGATACAACCGTAGCTTTTGCCTGATAGCTGCAGGTGACTCTATGCAAATGAAGGTGGTCTTCTCACTTCTGGCAAAAACTGTTGAGGAACCTATCGGCAAATTCCCATATCCTCTGCCTCTGTATGCCTAGTTTACGGAGATAAGGGTGTTTGTGGGTCGATTAATGAAAAGATGAGAGGGCTCAAATTTTTGGAAACTTTATTAATTAAAGAACGACCCTACTAATTGACTAGTGACTAATGACCTTTGACCTAACGGACTGACTGGCTTTTACTTAACAATTTGCTTTGGACTTTTTAGAGAGGAGGAAGTAAGGTGGGCTCTGCTCAAGATGAGAGTGAGATGCGGACTGACTCACGCTTCCTGGCCAGGCCAATGCCTGGCCAGGCACACTCGTCCTTTTATCATTTGACCTTTGGTCACCTTGGCCTTGACTGTCTAGACAGTCAAGGTCACGGTGATTGACGCTTGAGCCGCCAACAAAGGGCAAACACAAGTCAGAGGCGAGGTAATTCCTTACGGACAAAACCAACGTAAAGACTTTTTTGTGGCTGATCGTGGGATTTGAACTTCCGTTCTCATGCTGGCTGGTGAAGAGAGACTGAAGCTCTAACCACTAAGCCAACCCGCCAATCAGAGCCAGGAGCAGTTCTTTCCTTGAAGATTCCCTCAAGAATTCCCCAAAGACTCACGCCGAGCATGCGCTAAAATGGCATATTTCGGTCATCGTAACTATTGAGAAACTTTATCTGAACGTTACCATTTCCATTGATTGTGTAGCCTAATTTTGAAGATACGGAAATACAATCAATAAATTATTTTATTTTGTGTAAGACAGTCCCAAATCAACATAAATACGAGAGTATGAGTAGAACATTTATAATTTTCAATTATTTTAGCAGCTGAAAATTATGCAAGGAGATGATGGAAAGATAGTCGAGGCCCACAAAACGTGCAGGTTTCTTCTTTAAATTAAACAAGATTAACTCATTTCCCGTTTTTGATTAGTGTGTTGTACAATCGGAGCTGAGGGATTCTCGTTGCAATGAACCTTGCAAGCTTCTTTGAAGGTAAAACTTGCAGAAAATTGCATTTCAGTTAGCTCGTAGTAGTGAGGCATGGAGTGGGATTTTTTCCACTTACAGTGCAAATCCATTGTACCCAGGTTGTTTCGAAGTCGGTGCAATCAATTCCTTTTGTTGAGTTTGGCTAAGTCGTAAAAATTTTTAAGCCACAGCCGCTCCAATTCCACGCTTTTATTTGCACTAGTTATGTTGCTCGTTAACGTCATCTTTGGATTAAGCTTTCCTCTTGTGACGAGCAGAGCATGGTCTATCTTCGTAGACGGCATGGGGCAGTGATAAACCACTCGATTTGGAACTTTTTTCACTTCATATAATGTTTTGGAGAAGTGTTCATGGAAACGAATAAAACAGTGGTACGCATTTGTATTATTCGTTTCTATGAACACTTGGCGTTGGTGATATTGCTTCACGTAGTATAGCATAGGCAGTATAGCTTAGTATGCAATAGTTCTTACAGATCTTAATAATTTTACCTTCTGAAACAAATAACACTCGTCTGAACTTGTTTAATTCTATACAAAAGGCTAAAAAACTAGAATTCTGTTTAATTAATATTCTTAAAACTCATTCTTCAATATAAACCAGTTGAATCATACAAAATTTAAAATTGTGCCCGCCTTATAAACAAAAAATTATCTATTACTTATTACTTTATTAGACCGGCTTGAAAAAATATGGCCTTCTGAATTTTCATGCAGTTTCATTGTCCTATTTTTTTTAAAATTGCATTGGAACCTTATTTAATTGTGCTTGGATGCTTAGTCATTTGAATTAAAATATTTTTTTAATAATTGAAGGAAACGAATTTAATACTAAGAACCTTGTCAAGTACTCTTTATAACTTTACAATTACTAGCTTACCACTTCTGCGAATATTTAAAAATCAAATCTGTAACTAATGTGAGAAGAGTCCTTAGGGGGGCTTGGGCGAAATTTCTACTGTCTCGGTGGGGGCTTGGGCGATATCTCTACTACCTCGGTGGGGGCTTGGACTGAGTCCACCTCTTTCCTAACCGCAAACTTTTACGCTAACCTTAATTAGATCTTGCGGTTAGCGACTAATTAATTTTTATCGCATCCAAGTTAATGAGGTCAACTTGTGGTTGAATTTACTTACGCCATTTTTCAAGGTCAACTTGTGGTTATAAACCACAAATGTGTAAACTAATACTAAAACTATTACTATTTATTTGCACATTTGTGGTATTGCAACAAAAGTAAAATACATTACGGATTTATGGCTCAGTCGAGTTTTATTTGACGTGTTGTTTGGTCATGGCTAAACGCGCTGGAGAATTTGATAACCTACCTCCTCGAAAGAGGTGGGCTGCAGAGTATCAAAGCGAGTTGGCCGCCTGTGAAGAAACAGGAACCAGTAAAAATTTATTTATTAACATGTATCGTAAGTTGGAGTGTTTCTGGTGTAGTTTGAACTTTGACACGAGAGAGTTCCTACAGCAACATTTATTCCAATACCACAAAAACAAATTTTTCAATTAACAATATGGTGGCGGGTTCGGAACAATTAATATTGTGTTTGACAACGATAGTCTGGGAGTTGTGCGAAAATATCGCGCTGACATGCAGAAATTCGACTGCTCGGAACAAAGTGAGCATGACTTTTTTAATGCAGTTCGCGAAAAAGCTTTCGAAGTAATGCAACAACATGTATTTATGTGGAAAAACTTCAAAGTATTTTTTCAAATAAAGGCTCTTTTCTCAAGAGAAAAACCGGGCAACACGCAAAGTGAACTTGTAGCTTCGGAACGTGACTTTAAAGTTGGAAAATTTACATCGTTTTCACAGATCGTCTTTACAAAAGAATCTATTTCTCATGTATGGAGAAACCTAACTGACCACTTTAGTGAACAAATTGAGAACTTTACTTGCGAGAAAAGTGGATGGAGACTCGACGAAATCCAAAAATTTAACTTCACAAAATACAAGTTAAAAAAAGTTGGAACGTACATGCACCTTCCAAAGCCTCTTCAGCCACTTATTCGAACATATCTAAACGTTAACAACAGCCAGATTGACTTCCAATCAAATAGTCACAATATGTGCTTCGTTTGTTCAGTTTTAGCTCACGAAAAAATTTCAGGGAAGGGTAAAAAAGATACAGCCAACTGAGAAAGGATGCAGCTCAACCTGAAGCAGAAGCAGAGAATTGGTGTAAACAGATGCGGAACTTCTCTCCTTGGTTGGACTTACATACGTGTATGATCTAAACAGCTACAATGTTGCCCAAAGAAATCAGAAGCT